>JAFIRS010001839.1:0-286458 GCA_018342105.1 Gonioctena quinquepunctata | reverse complement strand
CATCTTGACCTTACCGGCATGGGTGGCCCTACCAGGAGTGTGATACTCCCGCCGGCATCGCTCTCAGAATCACCATAGCTACTGAGCCCCTCCACCACGTCAAGGTCCAACAGCTCCTTGGAGGGGCATAATAATTATTAGAACAAATAAAAAACTAGATGCTTGAAATATAATTGCGAATGCTAGTGTGATGTAGCTGAGGCAAAAAAGAAAATGTATTCCCTTTTGGGACCATTTCGACGAAAACGTCAAGAATCGAAGATTGGTATGGGCGCAGATGAGAAATGCATGACTTTTTTTATGGACACATTCGTTGCTAAGAAAACAATAGATTGCCTTCTTGGAAATCTTAGGACCAATTTTATTCAATGAATATTTGAGATCTGTAGTATTCATTCTACAGATATTTTCCGTATTCCAATTCTTGATTGGGATCCTGTATCAAGTCTGTACCCCCATAACGATGTCTACTTTTGAATAATGAGGCCAACCACCAGCGACGTTTTCTTTTCATCTTCTGAACATCCTCACTGAGTATTATACATATATGATGCACTCGCTATCAAAATTAATTCTTCACCAGATATTTTTTTTGTTCTCTAGCGCAACGACAACTTGACCAGGCGAACAACAAACGCATATGTTCGCTAAATGTGGACGTCAAAGCGAATATTGAACCAAATTTCCGAATATTCCACCGAATGCGTGCGATGCTTTTCGTTCGTGTTCGCTAAGTGAGTACGCGGCTTTAAGAGCAAGTAAAAATCAGTCGATACGTCATGGCCGGAATAGCAATGCTTCATTTGTCATTCTGGCCACAACACAAAATCGTTTGAGGTTATGTTTTGGATGATTCGCGGGAGTTCAATATTTAAACGAATTATCGAGAAAAATTGAGTTAATTTATTGTTACTGATTGTGTTTTATAATTACACAATATTCATGCGATGGTAGGTGTTCAAAAACAATTCAAAGCTTGTGATCAAACGATAACATTTCACAATTGAGCTAACAGTATCGTAAACAACTCGTTGAGAGTATTTTCCATTGTTTACATCGCCATATCGAACAATGTTACCCTAGGCGAAATTTGAAGAAGTGCCCTAATTTTAAGGAAGATCCGCTCTTTTTAAGAAAGCCAAATTCTTCATTCAAATGATTGTGAAGATTTGGGTTGATTGAAATGAAAATGAAAAATCTTTCTATAAATAATGAAGGTGTGAGATTTCGTAGCGTGCCCTAATCTGAACAGAGTCTAACGTTCGCTCAAAATGCACTTTTACACCAATTCAATGTTCTTTTGTACCTACATATACTATATTTACTCGAAGGGATGAATTTCTAGAGCTTTTGGTGTCAGTCTTCAATAGAGCGGTGAGACGTTTCACTAGAGATAGTTATTCTTTATCGCCAGATAGATATTTCAAAGATGAACCTTCTATAATTGCCATCTTCTTATCCCCCTTTCTGTGGCGTTAAAAATGTAAATTTTTTCTAGTTCATGTTGAAACATTTAAAACAATGAAATTCAACAAAGATATATAACTCCAAAAAAAATTTCCGCTATATTTTTCGGTCAATAATTCGGAACGAAATGTAGTCCATTGATTTGTTTGCTTTAATCTATCTCCTATTCAACTATGCAATATATTATATATATATATATATATATATATATATATATATATATATGACAACAATCAAATATGTAAATTTCAGCTGGGAAACAATTTTCTCAAATAGCTTTGGTGAAAAACTCGTTACCCTCCTGCATAAAAACAAAAATCAGAATTTACACGCGTACACAGATTGCAATTGCCTGGGAATTCCATATATTTTACAAATAGGCGGAAGGGCGGCAAGCTTCAGAGACACTAGACGTTGAAGCGGGATTCAGGAGGACACAAACACGAAATATATCATCATCATGTTTTTGCTTCCATGTTTTCAAAGGAATAAAAAAAAATATGGCAGCACTTTTGATTTATCCAATATTTCAGGTTCTGGTTTTCTGTACCATTTTTCGTAAAGCCGAAATTGTCGCCTTAGGTGGCTGCCTGCCTTGTCCTCCTCTCGCGACGGCCCTGATTGTTTAAGGCCGATTGCCATCCAAGCAGTACTGAGCAGCGCCTGGCAGCGCAGCAAAATGCTGCTTACAGTTGGTCTTTTCATTCTAGGAAATTTTTCGTACGCATACCTAGCTCAACTTCCGCAATGTTTTCGTACACTTCAACGTGTATAACTCGTGAATTTCAATGTATAAAAACATTTTCAATTTTAATCTACGATCATTTCTATAGTTTTAATCGTATTATATTAGACTAAAATAATAATTCAATCAAATTAATAAAAATATATAATGCTTTCAGTAAAAAAAGGAGCAAAAACACGCTGTTGTCATGGAATATGTTAGCGATACACGTAGTTTAACAATTTCGGAGAATTTATATTATTTCAATAGTTTTCCAAAGCCTTGTCTCAAATATCGTCGAAAACTAATTAAATAGGCGAAACAAAAACATCTAAAAATTTGTCCTAAGCGTGCTAAATGTGATTTGTTGAAATATGTGGTCGAGGTGATGATCGATTCCAAATGATTGATCATGTTAATAAAGATACATATATTTGTTTACTTCACTTCGTAGGAGAACGTGGTCCAACAACAGAACATCCTGATCCAATCAGTTGTGTAAAAAAAGAATCATTTCATTTGTACCATAACCTCAAATGAATGTTTTTTACAGGTAAAAGTAGCAAAGCTGAAAAATATAATCAAACTCATGGTGTAAGTGGATTATTTAAAAAAAAATCAGGTAGTAAAGAATAACAATGTAAAAAAAATGCTCGAAGTAAATATAATATTTCAAGATAAGAATCAAGGCATTGTATGTCTGAACCACCCGGCAGAAAATATGGATTGCGAAGATGTCAAAAATTTGGTGATTGACGAGGATCATAACGATGCAACATTAGCATCTGTATTAAGTCATAGTATTAATGAATGAATGCTTTATTTATCATCGGATAATCAGTTTACAATATAAAAATAAAAATGGTATAAATCATGACAAAATTTCACACAGATTTAGGTATGTATAAATAAAACAATAGAAAAAATAATCAATTGATAGGAATACCCACACCACGAACCAACTAATATATAATATTCAATTCATCACATATTCTGTCAATTTTGATTTAAACAATTTTATGGAAGAAGTAAATTGAATTCGACAATACCTTTGGAAAAGAAATATTTAGGGTTGGTTTTACATAAATCATGCATTTTTTTAGCGATTTTTTTTAAATATACTCTATATGCCTATGAGTTGGGTATCAAACGAATCCCAAGTATTTCATTTCCTGAACAATCTCTATTCGTTGATCGTTGATTTTGATATCTAAGTCAAGACTCAGAAACTTTGATTAAGAAACTTATTGCCAATAAACATATATTTACTTTCAGTTTATTGATTTAAAATTTGCAACAAATCTATCCATTATTGAACGTGTTCATTAGATCAACGAAATCACTACTATTGAAATATATCAAGGTATCATCTGCGAAAAGATGAATTGTACATAAATGAATTGTACAGAACCCAAATCATTCATATATAATAGAAACAAATGTATGTTTTTCTTTTTAGTACTTTGATATCAATTGCTCAGGTAACTCTTTATCCACTATTACTAAACCCGAAAAACCATATTTCTTTAATTTTAATATTTTGCGATTTATCAATGAAAACTGCACATATTCCAACTCCAGGTTTATCTGAGGCTTGCTTCATGTCTGATATAACAAGTTGTAGTGCTAACTCACGCGAATGAGATTCACGAAATCCTGATTGGTACGAACAGAGAATATTATTCTTAACAATATAGTCCATCATTTGATTGAGTACCGTTATTTCCAAGATTTTGTCACAAAACGGTAACATATTTACTGGTCTAAATTGTTCCGCTAAATTATTGTATAGAATCTTTGGTATTGAAACTATTGTTGAAGTTTTGAAACATTGCGGCACTCTTCCCTTTTCTTTGTGATTTTCAGTGGCGGATTTACAGATTTGCCGCCCGTAGGCTATTCAATTTTTGCCGCCCGTAGGCTATTCAATTTTTGCCGCCTCTAAATTTTGATATCACTGAGCTTCAGTTATGATTAATTACTTTTTATATAAAAAAAAGTAATTTTAATGCCATATCGTATGGATTTTTGAAGATCGTGTTCACAGTAAACACGACAACTTTCGAAAAAATCATTTTTTCACTTCAATTGTTTTTTAATATACTCATTTGACTGGGGAGAAGCCATTGCTGCTTAGTATTGTTTCATCTTATTATAATTAGGTCATTCCGATTGGCATTTAAACATGTAAACATTCAATTTAAATAATTGTGTACGACATGAGCGCTTAAGGCATGCTCATTTGGATTTTCCAAACTTTTTCTTACTACAAATGAAATAATTAACTGATGAAATGTATCAATTTTCTAACTTCATATTTTGTGGAGGGAATTTTTTTATTGTCAAGTCGCGGTCTGTAGCATTTTTTTTTATACTCCTGTTGGTCAGGGTACATTAACTAGTTTACCCAAAATTCGATATTTTCACCACCCGATTCTCTCTGAACAGTCATCATCCAATGTCGCGCCACCCTGTATTTGCGAAAGATAAATTTTCTTGAGTTCGTTTTGCCCCCCTGCTGTTCAGACTTTCAGGCGATGCGGCGTACTTGTAAATAAGATTTGTCATATTAGTGTGTCTACTCCTTAATTTTTCGCGAGATCTCCAATATCGACAAATTGGTAAAAAAAAGGCTTATCGTTGTGATTAGGCTACATGATTTAATTCAGCATGTGGTTATGAACATTTGCTATCGATATTTCCGATTAGTTCATGTAATTATTGGGATTTGCTGTCACTACTTCTCGGTCGTTTGGTTGCCACCTGGCGAAGGAGACCCAAACTAGTAGAACAGCAGGAATCGGTGGTAACGAATCCATTAGAGATCCTGCTGGTCACCTATTAGATCGTGCCCGAACTATTGAGTTAGCAGGAATCGATGAATGGATTTTTTTTTTGTAATGAAACCAAGAGATAAATCGGAACTTTGCTCACGAAGAAAAATGTCCGTCCATTTTGTTAGGTGCTCGAGTGTGAGAGTGTGTCTAACGCCCAAAAAGTGGTTTAATAATATTCGTTATTACCCATTTTGGGGATTTTCACTTTCGGGATTGTGTTGAGTGACCGTGGTGCCTTTTTTGAGTTTCATTTGGTTTGGTGATTTGCAAAGGCCGGTCACAACCCATTTTGTGGATTTGATAGACTCTACTGACTAACTCAGTTTCACCACTACATGAGAAGAAATAAAACTTATTATATCCGAGGACAGGAATAACTAACAGAAATATCCACTTCACTTATCTGATTGGTAGCTCGGTTATTTTACATTGGAAAAAAAATCTTCACAGAAGGGGATTTTTTTCCGCTTGATCTCGGACCAATGACTCCGGTCAAGACTGCTAGGAGGGTGGTATGCAGGGAATGATTTTGCCCACGAGGATACTTTTGGTAACGTTCAAGTTGTGAGTCAACCACTGACCCTCTAGAAAACTTCGTCAGGGAAAAAGAATTCACCGCACAGCATCAAGGGAATGTCGAGTGACCAGAAGTATAGGGTGCACGCAAGTACCTAGTGATAGGACAATAACCAGAGTTTATTCATTCGGATAATTCAAATTTATTTCATAAAATTGGAAAACGGAGATTATTTATCTTGAATAGCCATTGGCTACCTACTTACCGGCGCCTGCGCTTGAGCTCAAGTTAGGGGTTGGATAGGGTCATAAAATTATTTCGATACACGTTGATAATTTCCGTTATCATTGCGAACTTGTAGGTTTAGGCACGCATATTGTAATACTTTGATTGGAAAATGTTTGTTTTGATAATGCGCACCAAATATTCGGTCACCTACAAATATTCTATTGAGTGTTTTTGTATTGAAGAATAGCTCGTGTTGGGTATCATTTATATATTTATGTATATATATATATATATATATATATATAGTATAAAACTATATATATGTTTTTTTTTTCTTTTTATGAACTCGGCAGTTGCTCAGGAATCCATGTGCCGGCTGATTTCTCATATTTTGATATTTTTTTTTAATCCTTTAAAATATTTTGGAGGGGAAAATTTGGCGCTACAAATATTAGTCAATTTTAGTCAGTATTTTTTACGCATAAAGAAATAACTTTTAAATGTATTTCAGAAAAATTTGGTTCCTCGCGACTGAAATTCGATGTATTTTCGCAATAGCAAACTCTTGTATTATAATCCCATTCATAGAGTTCTTGATGTAATTCAATTCGGTATGGATGAAGATTTTTTTTTATCAATATTCTGTTCACGGAAGTGTGACTCACATTTAGCTCTTTTGCAATGTTCCTCGTACTAACATGAGGATTCTCATCGGTTGAAAGCATCACCGCTAATTCAATTTCTTCTTTTGGTGCAATTTATTTACTTCTTATGGCCTGTGAATGTCCTCTATGTAGGAGATTTCAATAGTCACCATAATCTATGGGGATATGAGAATAATGATGACAATGGAGCTTGTAGACTGGGCCGAAACACACAACCTCCATTTAGTTCTCAGTGCCAAAGAGAAGCCAACGTTTTTCTCAAGAAGGTGGCGTAAGGGCTACAATCCGGATCTCTGTTTTTTATCAAGTAATTCACAATCACAACCTTTATCTAACTCACGCACTGTACTAGCGGACTTCCCACATAGTCAGCATCGTCCCGTTGTGATTACAGTAGGAATCGAAATACCAATGGTCGACTCAGTTCCCAGGCCACGAGGGAACTTCGGCAAGGCGAAATGGACTACCTATGCAGCGGAACTCGATATGTGCATCCGCTTCATCCAACCAAAGGCTGAAAACTACCACAAATTTATAGGCCTAATGATAGCTGTAGTCCAAAAACATATCCCCCGAGATTTCCGCAAGAAGTATATCCCTGGATGGAGCGAGGAAAGCCAGTCTCTATATGAGGAATTCGAGGACTCAGGAAACCCGGAAACTGCTGACCATCTACTAAGATCCCTTGACGCCAGCAGAATGGACAAATGGACTTCTGCTGTGGAACGCATGAACTTTGCACGTTCCAGTAGAAAAGCATGGGGTCTACTGCGGAAGCTTGGAGAATGTAACCGAAATGTCGTTGGAAATGCCTCATAGTTGACGTTTCTCGTGCACCATCCGATAAAAACCACACAAGAGACGTCAAGAAATCTCTAAGAGACCTCAAACGTTCCACCCCCTCATCGTCCGAGTTCTCGCACGACTTCTCTGCCGAGGAATTAGAACAGGGCCTCAAGGATACAAAAATTGGGAAAGCAGCAGGCTTCGACGGCATCTACCCCGAATTCCTGGTTAACTGTGGTAGGGCAACCCGACTGTGGCTTGTGAAATTTTTCAATGACATCCTTAACACAGGCAGCCTACCACCAGAATTCAAGAGAACAAAGATTGTTGCTATTCTAAAACCTGGGAAACCACAGGAGCTACCCGAGAGCTACCGACCTATAGCTCTCCTCAGCTGCTGCTATAAGCTATTAGAAAGACTACTCTATAACCGTATATGTCCTGCAGTTGATGTACTGATCCCTGTAGAACAGGCTGGGCTTAGGAGTGGCCGTAGCTGTACTGACCAAGTCTTATCCCTGACAACCCACATCGAAGCGGGAATTGAAAGGGGACTGTGAACATCCGTAGCGTTCATTGATTTTACTGCAGCATATGACACCGTATGGGGGAAGGCCTAATATACAAATTACTCAGAGTCATACCATGCCTGAAAATGTGCCATTTAATTAACAACCTATTAACAAACAGACTATTCCAAGTCTTTGTTAACGATGCTAAGAGCAGTACTAGGAAACTGAACAATGGCCTCCCGCAGGGTTCGGTGCTCGCCCCACTCCTATTCCAATCTCTACACAGCTGACCTACCTGAAACGAGGTGTAGAAAATTTGCATATGCAGACGATTTAGCAATTTCCTATCAGCACAAACTCAAATTACCAACTGAACATGCTTCGAATGAAGACCTCGCCAAGCTTAATGATTACTTTAAAAAATGGAGGCTGTGCCCAAGTCCGGCTAAAACAGAAGTCTGCTGTTTCCATCTATCGAACAGGCAAGCAAATGATACCCTGCGAGTGGAATTTGATGGCAGGATCCTTAACCACAGCAAAAACCCAAAGTACTTAGGCGTGACGTTCGATCGATCACTAACATTCAATCTACATCTTAGAAACGTGGCTGGTAAACTGAGAACGCGCAATAACATCATAGCCAAACTTGCTGGAACAACATGGGGAGCTACGGCGGCAACACTTCGAACAGCAGCTCGGGCCTTGGTATACTCTGTCGCAGAATATTGCTGTCCTGTTTGGATCGACAGTGTGCACACTACAAAAGTAGATGTGCAACTAAATCAAACAATGAGACTGATTACTGGAACTATACGGTCAACACCAACGCGCTGGCTCCCAGTGCTCAGTAATATCACACCACCGGATATCCGACGAACTGCGGAGAATATAAGAAAAGCATGGCTAACGCAGACCTACCAATCCATACCGATATCCCATACCTAGCAGGACAATATCATGGCTCAAATCAAGACATCCAGCCATCCGATCAGCATTAGAATCGAATTAAAACTTTCATGCGACTAATAAATGGATTACCATATGGGCAGAAACTGCAGGAGACCACTACATTCAACTAGATGACCCAACGCAGTGTTTCAACGGATCTGACCTGCCACGCCGACTATGGTCAAAGCTCAACCGAGTTAGAACAGGTTGCGGGAAATGTGCTGATTCCTTACACAAATGGGGCAGGGCAGAATCCCGCGGCAAACTATCCGCCACATCATATCAGAATGTCCTAACCGTTCCTATGATTATGACCTTGAAGATTTTATGAAAGCCACACCAGAGGCAATTGAATGGCTACGCAATTTGGATGTAGACATATAGTTTGTCATAATAATTATGTTTGTCCTTATATATTTGAAGTTTCTCTGTTTATATTTAAAATGTCTCTGTTTATACGTATTGTGTATTTTATATTCTTTCTATCATGTACATTGCACTGTAACCCCATACGCTAAATAAATAAATTTACTTCTTGCCTTTTCTTGCGCTTGACACTGCCAGGTTCCTCATATCTTTCTTTAACACTCCGAAAACTCTCTGACTCTAGACCTTGAATCAGGATATCGAACTGCATTCATTCTACTGGCTATTATATAATTTCTGTCATGTTTATGTATATATATATATATATATATATATATATATATATATATATATATATATATATATATATATATATATATGTGTTCGGATAGGTTTCCGAAGTCATGATTATTATGAAGTATGAAGTAAGGGTTGAAACGCGTCTAGAAATTTGGTAATTTCGGGTCCCATTTTGGAGCCATCTTTGAGAAAAGGGAAAAAATATATTTAAATATAAGTTATTGATAAGAGGGAAGTGATTTCCAACAAAAGTCTCATCTGCCCACTCCTAGGGTATAGTCACTGAGGTAGGGATGTGATTTTCCATGAGGTCTCAATCTGCCTACTCCTTAGGTGTTGTCACTTAGGGAATAAAATGATTTTTAACCGAGGTCTCAATCTGCCTTGTCCTAGATTGTAGTCACTTAGGTGGGGTTCAGGATTTCGTCGTCACTGGGGTCTCAATCTGCCTACTCCCCAGGTTTCGCCACTTGCTTTCTCCAAGGTCTCTGAATCTTCCTATTCCTTCGAGGAAACTGAGGATCAGAGGGTGGATGTGAAGTATTTAACCTAGGTGAATTCAGTAGAGCGGAACTTTGGGCACGGCTTGGTTTGGCAGTAAGCCGAGAAAGTAGATGTTTCCAAGTATTGGGTAGTCTGCGTCCATCATCGCGTTTGTTGAGGCAGTTCGGGCGCATCTCGATCTCAAGGGCTTCACGAATGACCCTCGCTTGCAGTGTTCTCTCAGTGGCAATGGTCCTGGTGTGATCGATATCCATTCTGTGGCCTGTCTCTTCATAGTGCTTGGAGATTGCCGAAGAAGGGTCTAAGTGTCGGACAGCAAGTTGATGTTCGTTAACTCGACTGGTGACTCGCCTGTTAGTTTGTCCTATATAAGTCCTAGGGCATTCGGAATACAATATTTCATATATTCCTTGAGCCTCATTAGGTATTTATCTTTAGGAGACCTGAGTAAATCAGAGATTCTATTATTTGCGGTGAAATAGGTTTTAACATTCTGCCAGTTTTGATAAAAAAAAATCTAGACGCGGTTTAACCCGAACTTTCAATATTCACATATTTATATATATATATATATATATATATATATATATATATATATATATAATTCATAATAATCTCATTTGTTCAATGTTTTTTCATTGTTATGACCTCTATGTCGGAATTCCGAGTTATAAGTCGGAATTCCGACTTACAAGTGGAATTCCGACTTATAAGTCGGAATTCCGAGTTACAAGTCGGAATTCCGAGATAACTCGGAATTCCGACTTACAAGTCGGAATTCCGACTTGTAAGTCGGAATTGTAATTAAATATTAATAGAAAATAGTTTGTGGCATATCAGACAAGAAAAAATGTGGACCAACCAATTAATTATTATATCTTGAACACTACAAAATACTGGTTCAAAACATTGGTGACTATTATTTCGTCACTATACATTATCACTTCGCAGTTTAAACTGAATATCCTGCATTTTTTTCACCTAACTTTCTTTGAGATGCTTTACATCAACTTAGGATTACCTTCATTTCTATCGATTTGTTGGTCAGAGATATTTTTTTATGGCTTTAATCTACTTCCAAATTAGTTAATACAAATATTTTATTCCTTTTCATTAGTAGCTACTCTACATGTATCATTAAACCATTGTTTGTGATTTGTGTTCACGTTTCTTGAAGTAATGGGTGCAATCACATCAATAGAAGGAACAATAGTATTAACAAATATTTCTGAAACAACATCAGCGTCACTATATGTATAACTCCAGTCTATTTCCACAAGCATATTTGTTAGTTCATCATGATTCATTTTACCACGGAGCTTTCTGGTTTGAGGCAAATCCGATATTTTGATACTTTCAATATGTATAATTCTATGATCACTTATTATATAATATTTTTCAGTATAAGGTGCCATGTTGTAGTAATTATTTGGAACTAAATCATAAACTAAACTGGAATTCTTGTATATTCTTGTAAATTCACTCACCAACTGTTTCAATCCATTATTTTCAATTTAAGCTTTGGGTCCTTTTCTATAAAATGTATTTTTATCGTACTGTATGTTGAAATCTCCAGTAATGACGACAATATGTTCCCTGTTCAGTTCAATGAGTCCTTCTAACCAACTCGAAAAATGCTAAAAAAACTGACATTACCACTTGGCGATCTGTACAATACAGCAATACTATAAGTAGAATGATTGAAATAGATATCAACTGATAAAATCCAAAAATTCATATTCATATGTTTGTAAATTTCAATGAATCTTTTACAAATATTTGGAAACTATATGCCTACTACTCGGTTATACCGAGTCATTTTATATCGCTATATATATAATTCATCATCATTGATTCTTCAGTAACACATGTTTCTGATACATAGCACTGAAGGGTTGTATCTTATTTTATATATATATATATATATATATATATATATATATATATATATATATTAATCTCATCTTTATGTTTACAAAAACTAGATATATTTATACAGGATAAAAACAGCTCCCTATTACTCGGTAGTCATTCAATTCAGCGATGGATAGATTTGTAGGTTCTATCAATATTAATAATAAGAAATGTAAATTTTACACAAATCTGGAGTATAAAGAAATTGTAATTCTACACAATTCTGTTGATCCAAAATGTAAAATGTAGTATTTCAGACCGGGAAATATTTTTTTAATAAAATATTTCGAATCACTTAAAACCTGGTACTTAGTTTTAGCTGATAGAGGATTTACGGTTCATGATATTGTTGAATCTAAGCAAGCCTATTCAAATATTCCACCAAAACGTTCATCACCGCAAGAAGAAATGGAAACAAACTGAACTGCCAAACAAGGTATCTTGTACAACATGTTATTGGAAGAATTAAATAATTTCGACTGCTTGGAAAAGTTCTACCTTTCAAGCTTACGTTCACTCATGTCTCAAATTATTTTTGTGTGCTTGTTTAGTCAATTTTCAGTCACCAATTATTATTGATTAACATGTTGAGCTAAAAAATATAAAAGTTTATAGGTGTGTTCACCTTTCCAAAATCAATTTTAAATAATGTACATCTGACAATTTATATTAAAGCAAATCTAGTTCAATTAACAATATGTAATAAATATTCTATGATATTTGTAACAATAATAAAGCCTTTTGATAATCATAAATTAAAAAAATTAACTTTGAGAAGAACAGGTACTTAATAATGTTTCTTTTGGTTTAAAGTTTTAGATAAATCAAATGGCGCTAAATCACGTTGAATACGGATTTCGAAATACTCTAGTTCCAAAATATTTTGGATTTAATACTGGTTCTATAAAAAATTTATTATATAAAATTATTTCAATATGGAAACCTTCCGATGTCCACACAACAAAAATACACCAGTGTCTCCCGGTTATTGTCTGGATTTGATAATAATAATACTCTTTATTATCCAATTGATGACAATAATAGAAATCAACAATAAGAAGGATAAGTGTTAATGTCACTAAAAGGATAAAAGGCGCGTGATCAGTATAGAACTGTTCCACCTCACGAACCTGAGGGAAATATTGAAACTAGACCTAACTTCAATACATGTTCCTTAAAATCCAACCTCACCTCCACGTGGTATGGGGTGAACGGGCCGCGGCCGCGCAGCGAATTGGACAAGTGAACATTCGTATTGCATGTGGGCGGCCGCGACTTGACTAACGAGGCTCTGGTAGACAGACCTAAATCCAAGCTGTGAGCGCCGTGGCGACGAACGTATGACACCGGGGTCTTAAAACAAACGGTGCTGCAATGGAGCCTCCGATAAACAGGGCGAAATCTCGGAAGTAATCAGCCTTAGCACTGTGCAGGAGGCACCACAGGGCCGGACCAACCCCTTCTCCCTCAGTCACTCGGGGGAACAAATGAGCACGAGACGAAACACCGAAAGGGAATGAGGACAACTCTTGACCTTCTCGGTTTCTTTCAGGACACTGAAGAGGTTATGATTCCGAGCGTTCTCCGAGACGAGATCGGAAGAGGACTCTTCCAGGTGCTGAACAAACGACTGCGGCCGCCCAGACGAACCTTCAGCACCGCCAATTTGCCACGGCAGTACTTGCAGTCGCTAGGAGGGAACTCGAAGCGGCACCTAATCGGGAACCATGGATACGACATAGTCCCACACTTTGTCCGTAATGGATTTCTTCCACCTCCCAAAAAAAAACAAATTACATGAACTAGCACATACCCTATTTTTTTGTGAGGCACAGAGAAACATCAGAAAGAGGAGGAAGCAAAGAAAGAGAGAATCATGTTACCTGTATGTCTTGCTCACTGAAATATTTTTCAAATACTATTTTTTTATTCTTTTTGCGATTCGTTATAATTTTGAGTTCGGTCGGGAGATTATTATACTCCTTAGATATTTGATAGAAAAAGCTTCTCCGAAATAATCTGGAGCTGTGAAGAGGGATAGAGATATTATCTTTTCTTCTTAAGTTTATATTTTGAATATATGTTCTGAATCTTATTTTTTCCGCCAAGTAAGGTGGGATTCCTTGAGATATTATTTTGTGGTAGAGAGAGACAGAGTGAAGTCTTCTTCTATTGTTCATGTTGAGCCAGCGGACACTTTTAAGAGTATGAGAAAACCTCTCAAATTTTCGAATACCAAGAATTCATCTCGAACTGGAATTTTGGATTTTTCAATTCGAAAACTGTCCCGGAAAGTTAAACAGAGCCCATAAACGTAGTCGCAGTAGTTGGCATGTGATAAAACCAGCGACTCGCAGAGTTCAATTTTGAGTTTAGGGTTAAGCATGTGTCTAATGGAGAATAAAATTTTCAATTGTCTGTACGACTTTTGAAGTATAGCAGATACATGATCTCTGGTATGGGTAAAACTTTATTTTTCGATACGATTTGCAGATGATTTGGGTCGAAGTCCCCGAAGTGCATAACTTTAGATTCACTTGGATTCAAGATCAGCATTAATTCTCATTTCTGATTTCTTGAAAAAGTGATAAATTTGAGTGTCGTCGATGTACATATGGAGCAGTCATGCATAATAGAGGGAAAATTACATGTATAGATGGTATAGATCAATGGTCCAAGTATAGAGCCTTGGGCGACCGCACGCGAGATGAAACCTTTTTCAGATATGGCCCCAGACTCCGTCCAGAGAAAGAACTTTCAAAGAATCTAATTGCCGAGTCATCAAACTCAATATAATGCAGGATGGAGAAAAGTATCCCGTAATTAATTGTATCGAACGCCTTGCTTAAGTCGATGAGCAGAAGTACAGCACAATTCATCTTGTCAAGTTGTTGAAATATATCGTCTGTTATTTTAAGTAGTGCAGTTCCACAGCTATACCCAGATCTGGAGCCAGATTGCATGCTTGGTAGGATTTCGTATTTATTTAAGTGTTGCCTGAGATAGAGTTGGCAGTAAGGTTATAGGCCTAAGGTCATTGAGTTCGCAAGGGGTTTTCGTTTTTGGTATTGGTATTACCCTCCCTTCTTTCCCAGATGTCTGAAAAGGTGGAGTTAGTTAAGCTGTAATATACTATGTGAGTGATATAGGGGGTTAAAAATGGACAGAAAACTCGTATCATGATTATGTTAATGTCATCTGAGCCGTAGGCTTTCGTTTGTATATTAAGAATATTTTTAGCAATTGCAGTCACCTCTACGGATTGGAACTTAGTTATAAAATCTTCTCTTTGATTATTATTTTAAGATCGAGCAATGTAGCATCCGGAATATTTAGTTTGTTGGTTATTTTAAAGTGTTTAATATCATTTGTAGGAAAGTTGATGGTTTGATTGTTGCGTACTTTTCCAAGCTGGAGAGTTTTCAAAAGTTTCCTTTTCATTTGCGATTCTCAACTTAGATTCGACATATGCCTTTTTTCATTTTTATTTATTTGTGTCGACAAGTTTCTTAATGGTTTGTAATAGTTCCAATGTGCAACATTTCTGGAGCGTTTGGAGGGTTTTGGCAAATGTGAGAAGACTGTTGTTTTATATGGTGCGTGAATATCATATAACGAAGTAATAAAACGATTCATTAACTTACCTTATCATCAATGTTATCTGCTCCGAAAATAGAATTCCAAGGGTATGAATTCATATCTACTTCAAATGACCTTAAGTCGTTTTGAAGTCCCTATACGTTCTTGTACAGTGTGGGGAACTTTCAATGTTGATACCCAAGGTGCACTTTGTAATGCAATGATCGAACAAATTCGTATCGTGTACAACACATTCAGTTATACTGAGGATATCGTTAACTAGTATCAGATCAATAAGAGAGACGGAGTTCAGCGTAAGCAACAACAATTTGTTTCAGTCCTAGTCCTCCGAGTAATGAAGGAAAATTATCAGATAATCTGATTGAATTAAGAATATTTATATTGAAATCGCCCATATACGAATTTTAAAAAATCCACCATTGAATCTTCGAAGTCGTTTAGAAATTTATTAACATTTGTACTGGGAGGACGATATATAAACCCAATTGAAATATTACTTTTGTTTGCAAATGTAACAACCATTCCTGTTAGAAAGAGTCACATGTCGAATAGGTGTTTTCCTTTATATTTAAGAAATTCCTTACAAATAGAAAGAGCCTCCACCTCGTGCACCCCTATCCCTTCTGTTAGTAACATCTCCTGGGATATTAATGCAATCATTGGTTACCTGATTGTTCAGGCATGTTTCGGTTATTCCCAAAATGTCATATTCTTCACTCGATAACAAATTTTTAATATCATTTATTTTCGGTAGCAAAGTACGAATATTCAAGTGAGCAATACGTAGATTTTTTATCATGTTTTCTCTGTGCCACACAAGAAATGTAAAGGTTTACAGATTTGTGGCCAATTCCACCAAAGAGAAATCAAAACAATCGATAAGAATTTGTGGAATGAAATACAATTTATGTTAAGAGAGAGTGAACAGTTGAAAAGAGAAAAAACGGATCAGAATGTTTTAGACTGAAGGCTTCTTCAGCTGGGGTTTTGGTTTTCTCAGATTTTCCGCTTCGTGTTAATTTATTTTTGGTCTTTTCCTTTTCTGAGAATCACTTCTGAAATTTTTTTGGGAACCAGTTACACGAGATGAGCTACTTTGGGAGAATAAGGTTTTCAGTAGTGAAATGAATTCCACATTTTCGATTTTATGGATATGATTGATGTCATTTTCAGTGATATTGACCTCAAGATGGGTGTTTAGTTTAACCAGGGTTTCCTCGAGTGAAGATTCTTCCTTTTTAACTGCAAGCCCAAAAATAACAAATAGTTTCTTCCAAATTTTCGTTCAAGGTTTTTCACTTTATTTTCGAGCTCCACCCCAGCAAAAATGAATGAGCGGTAAATAGACCGTTGCTGTTAACTGCGGTAAGATGTCGGCAGCGGCACACCGATGTCGGAAAATCAGTTTTGCCGCTTTGGCTGAACATACACATATTTATCATGGATGTTTTGAATTTAGCCAGAAATTACCCGTTAAAGATTTGCTATAATCGCGCCGATGTCGTTTTGACACAGTATGCGGTATAACGCGCCGCACCGCTGAAACCTCGGTAATGAAAATGCAACATTGGCATTACTGAATATCACGTTGGCAGTTGGCCCTACTGCTGATTTTGTGTAGGATGTCAAATCGGGTATTTTCTATTTTGTCTGGTCATTCAGTCATTGTGGTATATGGTCATAAAAATAATAACAGTGGCGAGAATTTTTTTCAGATTTGTGTGTTTTTATCTTTCTATTTATTCGGTGAAATATTTTTCCAGGCCAGTTCAAAATGCAATATCTGGAAAATATGAATGAGTATCTTGGACCATTTAAGATACAATAAAAATGGTTGAAATGGAGAAAAAGTTGTCTGTTTAGGTAAATAGGAACAATCTGGCTCTACAGTTTCAGAAATCTTCTACAATTAGTGGCTTCAGAGAGTGAAAACAGTGAATTGTATATATCTAGCCCATGAATAAGTCTATTCTGAATGTTTGGTGAATTTATTGTGTATAATAATGATCTATTTTCATTGAAGTTTCACTGTTTTCGAAGATATAATGCTAGATTGTTCTTAGGCACTTATATGGGCCATTTTGTTTTCATTGAAACCGTCTTTATGCTCATTGCCTTCCAATATAAGATACCCTATACTTCCATGTACTGCATTTTGAATTGGACGCCCCTGTATATTTGCATAGATCATTGATGAAATCCCAACAGTGGAATGACGCGGTTGATTAGTAGGATACCCGCAATCGCACCATAATCTGTACCATACAATATCAGTTCATCTTAACTCTATCTATCCGCTGAAGTCCCGCTATGTTATAAAGCGGGTGGTAGTCTGGAGGCCTACTGATGGCCGTCGCGACACGGGCTAGGCGGGCCGACGACGTATCATGATTATGGCCCGCTTATATTGTCTGTAGGCAGTTTTTAAAGTACCTATAGAGGCCCACGCGTAACAGGTTTGCTGGGACTTTTTTTTTGTGGTCTTCTTCAATTTTTCCTACAATTTGTCCTTCTTCAGTTCGTTAGTTTGTTTCTCATTCACTTCCACGAGAAGCTTGTAAAGATCGTTCGTAGATAGATGTTGGATTGGTATGTCTCCACTCAGCATTCCAACCGTAGTGGGATTGGTCAGCACTAGGTGTATACACGAACTTTGGGAGCAAGCGAATTTGGACCAAGAAGTCAATATTTCTTGGACATGGCTGGTTTATTTTTATTTTATTTTTCTTGATATTCGTGTTTATGTAATGAGATTTTGTACTCAGCTGCTTGAATGATTTCTCGGCACTATGGTTCATCAAAAAAAAAAGTTGGTTTCTTTTAACTTCAATGACAAAAATAACTCTTCTGCCTAGATGTTAATAAGTGAGTATATGTAGATCAGTTGGCCCAACATTTTCTATTATTTTAGGACATTTAACTTCCAGGAAGCCAAATGTATTATTTGGGTTAGTAACAAGTCCATCTCGAATCCTAAATATCCAGGAATAGGAGGGATATTTGGGATTTACCCATAAACCACTATCACTTGAAATCCAAATTTTCGAGATGTAAAACTTATATATTGTTTTCGTGCAATTTCTTCATTATCACTACCATATTTTAAGGCTAAAGTATTAAAATTTATATCCATCCATAGATTAGATTTAATCCAATTAAAAATATTTTTGTTACTTTTGTCAAGGCTCAGATATTTTATTTTAGAAGCGGTAAGTAGTACTTATATCACGTGGTTCTTTTCGATCGTTTTCGAGGCAAGGTGAGTTCATAAGGCATTTTCGGAAACTTACTCTGGTTCACCAACTCGATCCCAACAGATCACGTAATGGATCACTCTGATCACTTACCCCAATACTATAGTTCACGAACGTATCAGGTTTGTTGAGCTTATTCTATTTGTTCTGGTTCTGACACAAGACATAACATAAAACATAACCTCAACTTCAACTTTTCTAACAGTTCTTCTTTCTAAGCGAAAATGACTCTGGAAATCTATGAAATCAAATTTTGAATGATGAATTTGCGAAGGTAATATCAGTCCTATTTTACCTTCCATGGCACAGCGTAAAATTACTTCTTCATAATTTCGAATGCAAACTCGTCTTTGTTTCTAAACGTTTCGTTTCTTCATCTTCCGGAAGATAACATCAAAGTATAAAACATCTATGCTAGACGAATCTGAGTCAGTGATCGAGTAAGCAACACCAAAGTTTGCGAACGCGCAAAGTTAACTCGGATTAGGAAAACAAACGTGCAGGTTGGGGATCGTGTCAACCCTAGTAGGTTTCCGAAAATGCCTATAGTTGTCATATTTTGGGGTAATCAAAAGTTTCCATAAGCTAGGACACATTTTAGATGCATTCAAAATTTCCAATTCACGTACCTACATAATTCATGGTTTTTCGAACTTCCGGTACTATTGTTTGAGAATTACTAGATTCATTATTTTTTTGTGAATCCTTATTATTTTTATCAATGATTTTATAGTGGTTTTCAACTTTATGTGCTTCTTTTCGTTTAGAATCTTGGGTTCCAAATGCAAAGCTGACTTGTACAAGCTTTGTTATCTGTTTTTGCTTTTTTACATTGAAGCAACAAAATATGTAGAAGAGCAGCTACATGTGCACAACGTTGTAGGCTCGATGCTTTTCAGTCACATGTGCCTCAGATAATTTTGCCAGTTTCAGAATTAATCATCCCTTGTTCAGAGTAATCAGTTTTCATTTTATACAAAGCTTTAATATTACTTTTCAAACAATGTATGTTATGAGATGTTATTGAATTGAATATATCAGTGACATGATTACTATCTACATATAGCTTTCCTTTTCAGTAGGTTTTGCAGTGCTATAAACGATAACATTTGGTCCTTTTTCTTGATCACTAGAATTATAATTATTGTTATCAACTATGCAAGATGAAATAATTTTTTTTTAAATAGATGCATTGTGATACCCCATGAATGGAGAAAAAGTTCAAACATAATGAAAAACTAAATTCTAAATACGAAACTCTGGGTAGCCAGAAAACCAATTCACTAGGAACGATAATGAAGTCAGAAATCCTCCACACTACCAAGCTAATCAAAAAATAAGCCCATTATAAATATTTCGTCATTTGAAGATAAGTAAAGGCACTTAAGAAGTCCTATAAAACATCACCCTCTTCTCGATATAGCTATTAATATATCATCACCTCCTAGTTACGCGTATCTGAAAAAACAAAGTTCTTGATAAACAAAAGTATAAATTCCGACTTGTTGACAGCTCACCTAATGGCATTGCGCCACGAAATATCATAAAACTGTTTTTATGTATTTGTAACGACAGAAAAAAACGCTATAAATTATAGATTACGACAGCCATTAATATAACTCAATCGCGAGAGATAACATCCCTCGTATTAATCCATTCGCATTTATCCATGACAGCAACAAGCAATTAGTTATTAAGAAAATGATTTATTTTGATAAGTAAACGATTAAATGCAACAACAAAACACTTTATCCCACTCCGCGGACACACCCACAAAAACACGACCATGGATCCCTATAAAACGCGAACCGCGGAACGAAAAAGGGTTATTCTGAGAACAGAAGTCGATGCAGTAACACGTTAAATCAGTCGATAATAAAATAGAGAAAAGTCTATAGAACATGACTACGCCGACGGTCATGATAACTTAATAAGAAAGTGAAAATTTCAAGTGTTAAGACAACTAACGAATACTACAGTAATGTCCATTAAATCAAATGCTCCAAGTGCCGAGTCAGTTCCGCAATAGCTAAAGGAAATCGTCATCACTCCAAAGCAAAGCAAATCCTCCTGACGTTACTAAAACAAAAGATCATCCCGCTTAAGATTGTACCCCAAATATTGTTTCAAACCTCCGGAACGAAATAATAATTTGACAAGTAAAAACTCCGGAAAACACAGTGCCAAGCATTCAAATAAAGCTACATCGCGTAAACATAAAACAAAATCGAGTGAATCCAGTGAGGACAGAAGAATAGAGGAAGGTAATTGTTTTACTTTTTCTGAATTTATGCTTTGGGTCACCTGAGTTAACATGACGTTTATTTTGGTTATTTTTGCATATCAATATCTCCATAATTTATAATATAATAATATTCCAATACTGCTGTTTTTCCCTGGATTCTCATATTGACTTGTAGTATCCAACTAAATCACTTATCGATCTTTATTATGTCGAAAACTATCAACAAGAATAATTGTCTATTTGGTTTTTTCTGGGTAAAACCCCAGATCTGTTCAATAGTGTTGTTTATTCAGAATTGGGACGTAATTGTCACTATTTATACTTGCATCGAAATATTTCATACCATGACTATTAATCAGTTCCTGAACATTATCAAGTCGAGAACTATCCAACAGGAGTAGTTTCTATTTATTTTGTTTATAGATGTCAAATTCTATTCAATAGTATTGTTTATTTCCACGAGTTGATAAATGGTGGTCATTATTTGTACTTGTATCTAATTGCTGTATATGAATATACCTTTTATATGATTCTGAGTGCATTTATTAGTATAGAGTTCAGAGACCGGTAATATTTCTAAATAAATGCTCCATGCTCCCCAGTGTAAAGAGAAAGGGAAATTACTCGAAAACGCTCGCGAGAAAGAGTCTCGGTTCAATTATTTCCCAAATAATTGATTTGATTATTTTCCAAATAATTGTGACTTTCGAGCAACTTTACAACAAAGGGTTAATCGAATATAGGAACCCTATATTTGAAGCGTCCTTAGCGTCGAGGGTTCATTATTGTGAATATTTTTCGCGATACGTAGCCAGTGGCGTAGCTGGAAGACTCGTGATATTTATTTTTATACTCACTGTGGACCTACTGCAGCGCACTATGGGCAGTCCGTGAGGGATTTAAACATATTCATTCCATAATAGACCAGTGGCGTAACAGTGGTGTTGCACCGTAACCCCCTGTATATACCCAGCGACGTAAGAGCATCATTAAATGATTTTGGTAAATTTTTCGGTGGAAATTTATGCCAACTGGAAAATTTAAGGAAGAACTGATAGATGTTGATGGATTATTTTGTTGTTTTTGTGTATGAAGCCACTTTCCTTCAATAAAGACCTGGATCTACCGGAAAGTTGTTAGGTATAGCATTTTTAACCCTAATATATCATCAAATAATGATTATGCAATGTAAAGCTCTAGAATGAATAAATACAAAAAAAATTGTAATAATTAATTACAGAAGATAGTTACAACCCAATAACTTTCAATATATTTTTTTTTCATTATTTATCTTTATTGTTCTAATTATTAATACGATTAAATAATTTAAATCTAACATGAATGTCATTATTAAACTAACCTTTCTACAAGTTCTGATTTTTCTCCACCTTGTGGTCGGCCATGACATTTCAACCATATTCGTAGTTGAATACAGTTACGTGCTTCAACTGTTGTAGATACTAATGAAGCACCATCAATTTATTTTTAATTTAATAGCATTAAGGGTAATAACCCGTGTTGTCCAGCCATATTTACTAAAAGGGTCGAAATTTTCATATTACCCGCTATTTCAACATGGCGGATGCGCTTGCGCGTAACGAGTCGTGAACTAGTATATTGTTTAACGAGCATGACTTCATTGTGTTATCAGATAAGGAAATGAAATTGAAAACATACAATGTACTTCATTGTTTAATCAAAAACACTTTAAAAAAGCAGTTTTGCTTTATAGCCGTAGAAAAAGGCCTATTGTCTGCATGTAATTAAATGACACCGTTCTCACCTAAGCAGAGCGTCGCAGCACAGCGCTGAAAAATTCTGCACAGGTGGGAATAGGAATGTGAAAATGCTGCGCTGTTCGAAGCTACTTAGATGGGAATCGGCCTTTATGCTCACTTAGATGTTACCGGCAATCGGGGTGACTAGGGACACGGGGTGATTAGGGACAACTATGCATTTTTCAAATTTAACTCTCCTGGATCGGTAAAACGCATTCCTTTAATTGAATTAGTGCACGTATCTGTAACGAGGTGTCACTGTTAAATGTTGCATTAATTCGCCAAGGCAATTACATTTTTAATGTCGGTTTTGGAGCTCTAAAAAGTAAGTACAAATTCCAAGTTCCTCATGGATAACCTATTTAACATATTATATTTAGAACGTGACAATATTTTTTTTGGAATCCCCTTTAAATGTTTGTTTGAGGTTATGTATTTAGTTTTCATGCATTGGCAATACATTTTTAGTTTACGTATTTTTTTATTTTTTAGGTGTTTTTCTGGGGTGAATTGGGACATGACCCGAACATATAAAAAACCGCTTGGCGGGCGACATAACTTCAATATTTACATGAAGCACTCCGACATTTTCCAAACCGACGTATAACCATAAGGGAAGGCTTCAGAGATATGGAATGCCAAAATCAACATACACTTGAAAGTGCATATCTTGAAAAAGGTCGGGGGCAAACCGAACTGACTTGTGCCGAAGAACATAGCATCACTGAAACAATGTGCATCGAATTGGGGATATCCATTTGAGGGGATTGATATGCGGAACTTATTTAAAGGGTATCTTGATAGAATAGGGCGTAGGTCCACTAAATTTGTGAACAATTTTCCTGGATAGGTATGGCTCGCCAGATTTTTTGAGGGACTGTTCTTGCTGAAAATATCAAAAGATCTCATGCTGCAATTTCACCAGAAATAATTAAAGATTATTTTGATCAATTGGAAGTGACTTTGAACAACGTTCCTCCAGAAAACGTCTATGATGAAACTAACTTCGTAGATGATCCTGGAAGGCGCAAGGTTGTTGTACAAAGATCTGTTAATCATACTGAAAAAATATTGGACTCATCGATGACAGCTACATCTGTCATGTTTGCGGTAACAGCTTCTGGCCACCTATTACCCCCTTATGTGGTATACAAGAGTGAACATTTGTATGACAATTGGACCCAAAATGGTCCAAAAGGTTGCAGATACTCGAGAAGTAAAAGTAGACGGTTTGACCAAATGTTGTTTGAAGATTGGTTCCTTAGTGTGGCAGTAGTTTACTTCAAAAAGCCGGATGGGCCAAAGGTTCTATCTAATAGGGGACAATTTGTCGAGCCATTTATCTTTTAAAGTTATTCAAGAATACGAAAATAATGATATCAGGTTTACCTTTCTGCCTACAAATAGCACACCGTTAACCCAGCCATTGGATGTTTCCGAGTTTGGGCTTATAAAAAAATGGAGAAAAATATTGACTGCTTGGAAAAATAAAAATAAAGGCGTTGTACCTAAGCAATTATTTCCGTCCTTATTAAACAAGTGCCTTAATGAAATTGAAGCGAGAAATAGTAATAACATAAGAGCAGGCTTTCGAGCAACAGAAATTGTACCTGTTGATAGAAGAAATGTATTAAATAGACTGCCACAAACAAGAATTGAACCTGCACAAGATCAGATAAATAATACCTAAACGAATTCTTCAACTGACATGCTTTAAGAACTTAGGGATTCTCAAAAACCGAAGGTGACTAGAAAAAAAAGTTGCAAGTACCAGCAGCACAAAGTGTGTCCCTTACAGTCATAGAGCCTACCGCATCAACTTGCGAAAAGGAAACTGTGGAATCTCAACCTGATGAAATTGAGGAGAAGCCCGGTTTTGATAAAGAAGATGTGGCTGAAGATGAGGATGTTCAAGAAGACAAGAACGAGGATATTGACGAAAATGTTTCATCACAACCCATTAATCTGAATGATTTTGTCAAGTCAAATTTGAAAATAATAAAAACGCGAAGTATTGTGTCGCAAAATTTATAGGATATCTCAAAAGATTGTGATATTACTGTAAGCTGCTTGCAACCAAATAGAAAAATAGATAATACTTTTATTTTCCCATCAAAAACTGATGTATTTGATATCCATAAAAGACAAATAGTAAAATGCTTGATAAACAAACTGAACTTCCTAGAGGTAGATTCAAGTTTAACTCAAAGAAAACATTGCGTTCCCCTATAAAAATTAGTGTTAGCTACCTACCTAGGTGCCTACCTGCATGTTGTTTGTTTGGGCTTATATATTTAACTTATATTGTTTTTGTCTGCTGTAGAAATGAGATTTATTTACGTTCAGTTCGTTTCTTTGTTTAAGAATTTGTTTTTAATTTTTTAGGTCTTTTTTTCGTTTTGAAAGCCATATTTTTCCCGAATCGCCCCAGATCATGGAGTAAGTCGGGACAAACAATTTTTTTTATATAAATTTTTTTATACTGAGTTGAAAGCTTAATTATTTTGAAACCTATAGATTATATACCACAGGCCTAGGAGCCAAAAATTTGAATCGATATTTTGATTCTGTGCAAAGTTGTAGTTGAAAATGTGTAAAAAAGTGTCCCTAGTTACCGGTATTCACTTACAAGTTCTTTGGTCGGGTGCTTTGTATCCTTGTAGTGTTTGTTATTTGATCGGAGACCCATACCATTACTAGGAATATTATATTCGTTTACTTCAAGAGTTCTATTCAACTAAATTACATAAGTTCCTGTCATTTAAATAAGAATTTGTGACAGTTTGCAGGAAATTAAAGAAGAATTGGTCGGGTCGTGCCGCTATCTGTAGTCATGCCCTGTATATTGATCCACATGAGCTTATTCAATATTTCTGAAACTCCACGAGACTTCATGATCTATGCATAAAATTGTTCTGGAAAACATTTAATGGCGTACGGTTTCCAACATAGTTCTATTAATTTGTGTTACATCATGCCTTATAAAAACTTCTGAATGTTCTACATTATGAAATGGGCGTTGTTTGAGAACATAACTTTCCAAGAAACCCCATTAAAAGAAATCCTGAAATCACCCAATCACTGCTCATCAAACACATTGTTCAACCACTCCTGCACTTCATGTTCAGAATAAATAAAAGGTAGAAGAATGAACCAATAGACTGTTGTAAAGATAAGTTGTCGTCAACTGGAGTCAGTTTGTAGAGCTTCATTCGTTATCCAAAGTGTGTCTGAAAAAGGAGGGATCCAGAATTATCTCATTCAAAATCCCATACCATATATTCATTCTTAAACTATATAGGGCTTTGGCTTCAATAATAAAATTTTGATTATGGTCTGCTCTCCAACCGCAATTCTGAGATCTGACGATATTGTTTGAAGTCAACGTAGCTTCATCAGAAAAAAACACATTTTAGGAAAAATCAAGATTATCTTCTATTATTCCCTGGTACCAACACGCTAATCAAATCGGGCGCCATAATCCCTGTCTCGCAGTATATACACAAATGTTTGTTTACATCACAGAGGTTTGAGAAACTTTTGCGTACCATCGTCAACTTTCGTTCTATTGCCGCCAAACCAGAGATCACATGACAAGTGTCAAATGCATTCTTTGGTTGCAGAAACGAACTCCTAATGGATTTGATTCAAATATCAATATTTTGTTCCAATGTATAACCCCAAATAAATGCATATTAAATGTTCATTTTCAGTATGGTAGCGATTCAACGTTCACCACACCAGTAGCAAGACATGCGTATCTTCAGTCAGCACACACAGATGTATATTTTTACGTATTTTCATACAAAGGACCGATTGGGCAAATGAACATCACTTACGAAGGTAAGCCTCACGAGGATTCAATATCTGACACTCAGTGTATACAAACACAAAGAAGTGTATCTCAATAACCGACAGGTTTCTTACTGCTCCCAAAGATTTTGTACTCAAAACTGACAAATGTATTGTTTTGTATTCATGACTGTTCACAAAAAAAAACGATGGCGCGGCTATTCGAAAAGGTAGATTTCAGAATTTTATTATTGATTCTGAAAAAGCCATAGTCAAGCTAACGAATCATGTGTCAGAAAAAATAGGACATTCATTCATTGGAAAACACAAACAGCATTTAATTTTTTCTATAAACCTCAAACTCTACAATCGAAAATTGTCTCTGAACGCCTTTAATATTTTTATGTAATCTAGTTCAGATAAAAAAAACATTAATTATATTTTTGTATAAAATTCAAACAGTTCAATCATAAGTTGGCGAAGGATCCAAATCTCAGAATAACAGTACTTATACTTGGGTTTCAATCCTAATATCATTATATACTTATTATAAAAATAATATCTAATATTTAACTTTGAAATCCAGAAATGTCAAAATACAATGATGTTCTATTTGTCGGCGGAAGGAAAACTCAAATAGTATCCAATTGACACGAGCGAATAAACTTCAAATGAAAGGAGCATCCAGAGTGGACAATAGTATATTAAAGTATAAGTGGATAAAAAAGGGCTTTAAAACACGCGCGATTTTTCGAGCACGACGGCGCAGCCGGAGTGCTCGAAATAGAGAAGTTTTGTTTTGAAGACCAGTTATCCACGAATACTTTACCTTATTTTTTTTTATTGGTGCGCTTTGAAATCATATATACTGGTATTATTACTACAAAAAATAGAAATAAGAACTAATAATGCAAGAAGGTTGAATTCGTGATGTGACATCAGTATACCTTTCGTTGTCATGGAAATGAGAAAAACAGATATTCATTTGCAATTTGTTATGAAAGATCAATATTTGTTGTCACCAGAACTCAAAAATGAATGATTCTAATATCGATTTTTTGAATAGTGAGGCACAATCGCGGTTATATATATATCCAGTGATATATATAAAAAAGAATATGAAAAGTTCATCAAATGGATGGAGGAGCACATATAAATGAACGAATTGTTAGTAATATTCTATTTGACGTTACAAGGTACTCCTGTCAGATCAAAAATTTGTCATTTAGACTTCACGTTCCTCGATTTGTTGATGTTGTCATGGTAACTTTAAAAAACGCGCGTTTTTTAAAGTTCGATTTAAACACGCTGAGGCGTGCTTTAAATGGGTGAAAAAGGGCACCAATAAAAAAAAAAAACTCATGAATGGTCATTTACAGCGATTTTTATTTTTTTATTTGTGTATACATCTCAGAGAAAAAATAAAAAAGAATGAAAGTTGTAGAGCTCATAAAGCTCCATCAAAAGATCTATAGTTTGGTATGAAAATGAAAGATTGAGAATTTTTTTCAATCTTTCAACAGCCGCCATTTTGAAATTACTGGACCGATTTGGCCCATCTTCAAACTTATCTGAGGCATTGATAGAAAATATTTTTGTGCCCAATTTCGTTCCATTCGGTTGAAAAAGGTGGCCTCCACTTTTGGCACAAGAAGTATGTATTTTTCATCATATTCCAGCATTTCAATGAAATATAGGCATTGGAGACACGTATAACTACCCTCATGAGGAGGTTGATATGCATTTTTCTATGGTGGCGCAAAGGGTATGTTATTTACAATTATATTCCAGCGTTTCAATGAAATATATTTTTCTATTGAAAAATCACAGGTATAAACTACCCTTATATGATATGATTTTTTTTATGGTGGCATGAAAGTATTCCTTTATAGATGTCAATTTTGCATTATGATCTCAATAATCACATTACAAGTCTCAAATCAAGGTACTATTCTATTCTGGTCAGCAAAGTACTTTTTCCCAATAATCAGAAAAGGAATGAGGTTCACAATTTCAGTTGAATATGAGATCCCACTTTTATCCTTGCAAGGATGTGAGATCATTGAATGGTCCCTAAATAATACTTACCCCTTCAACACTTAGTACTTAAAGTGCATTACATTTAACATTAGTTCACATGTAAGGCCCATTGCTTTTGTAACCGAAACAAGTTCGGGAAAATTAAAACACAAATCCCCTGCGAGGTACTTCGTTCTGATAGAATGCTAGACAACTTGGAAAAACATCAAAAGTATCTCTGTCCCCTGTTCATAAGTCTGATTAGTTTACATTACAACAGCATCCAGGTGTTCCCGAACTCGCAGCTTAAGTCGCTATTTGCTTTTTGTCACCGGCTCAAGATCGTCCCACGAAACTTGGTTATACTTTCACTGTCCACTAGACGATCAAATAGAAAACGGAAAATATCTGCAATATTATTGAATGAAAATCTCATGTCCTGCAATTAGAAATTGAAATAACGTGGAATAACAGAACACTTATCTCTTAGCTGCCGCTTATGTGATTCCGTTGGAAATGTAGGTATAAAATTTACACCTACCATTTTTGGTACTATTTTTGCAATCGACTAAACAGCAATAGCGAGGGCTGATTGTTATTATATGTATGTTGTGATACTAGTCAACCGTGACCTTTGCCACTAAGATTACCAGGATTATTACCTACTCCTGCCACCATGGGCGCTGTCATAGTTTCATCTATCCCTCCAGCCTAATGCACACAGTGAATACGGCCCTGACCCATTTTGTGGCACAGCGAAAACTTTGCTAAAATCTAACATCCGAACATGGATGAAAAACAAATCACAGGAATGGTGGTATATGACGCCAGGAATGAGACAGGCGAAAAAGTTTATTAAAAAACTGTGCCACTGTGAAGGCCTATCAAGGCTGAGGTTTTCAGCGCTAGGGAAGGAACAACCACAACCCCTCAAATACTTGGAAGACCTGAAATCCCACCTGTGGAGTCTACTGACAAGGACGGAACAAGGAACTCTTACAACATGAAGACACCCACAATAGATCTGAAAAGGTGGCAGTGAGGCTTCTAGCCCACAAGTCCCAAACAGCAAATCTAATATAAATCTAACCTAATGACAAAAACCGGTCACCGGTAGCTAATGGAATAAACTCAATTATATAAATTTTTCAAGAAAGGTTGCATTGAACATTTTGGGAATCAAACTTTTTTTAATGATGACAGATTTGTAGCCTCTTGAAATATTTATTCCTATATGATGCCTTTTTTCAATTTACGTTTTTTCTTATTTTTCATTTGGGTATCCAATTTTTGTTTCTTTGTTACTGGTTCCTTCAATTGGGGGCAGTCAATTCTTCTATGGCCAGGCTTTTTACAATTAAAGCAGTCCTAGAACAAATAGATTCATCAAACCTAGTCACTTAGGAAAATGGAATTACACATGACCTCACCTCCATAATTAGTCAAACTGACTTTATTTCTACTCTAGACTACCTGTTAGTTAATATTGGCACAATTCAGAGTAATATAATTTAATAAATGCTTATAATTCCATAAATACCCATAACTTATTCTATGTTCAAAGAGAAACTAAATGGTGTTATCCAATGGGTGTATTAATTACGTCATCTAATGCTTATTTTCTTAGTGCTATTCTTATCATACATACCTTGGTGAATGCAAGCTGAATGCACTTATGATCGATTTGAGCACATCTGCCACATTTTTTACAATGCTTCCAAGTGGGTTTCACGCATCTTGTACATATTGAGCAATGTACATAGGTAACACCATTCTTTGAAGTGCAAGAATTGCATAAATCACAATGTTGATTTTCGTTCGCCACCCATTTATCACAGAGTTCACAATATTTGTAGTCTTTTGCAGGTAATTTTACCAAACTGAAACAAGAAACAATTCTATTCAAAAATTCAAATCCACCGTATGAATTCTTATGTTTACAAATGTTCATTATGAACACTAAAACACTCAAGATTTTGTTATATTCATTGAATTGGGAATAATAATCTATCCCCCTCTAGATATGTTTGCCAATGTATGGAATGTCAAAAATATGATTTTGCAAGTGTCACTCCGAATTTAATACTTCCAGTTTAAGCGAAAGTCACTTCAACTTATTTCCAATAGAAACAGGATATGTTCATTTAATGAAGTATTATTTATTTCCAGCGATATAGTGTACCATCAATTGAACAGTTTGACATGCATGTGAATAACTTTAGCATTTGAACTCATTTTTGGGGGGGGGGGGGGGAATTTGATCTGTATAATCAAACACTACCCTATATGGCGATTGTGTATATTTTCCAATATCTGCCAGATTTATCCTCAATGTGGGCTGAATTTGTTAACTCATTTTAAATACTCATTTCGAAAGGATTAGAATAAAGACGTGACTTCGGGCATCATTTCAAATTATAGTAATATTATAATGGACAATGTTTATAAATCAAAGAAAAAAATACGACAATCGAAAAATCCTTCATAGTATAGTATTTCTAATCCCAATTGGACCGACATAAAAAGTTTCGAGAAGGAATTCTCTTCCACACGACTGAACTTTTTTATGATTGTACCAGGAACGCTTTGAAAGTAAAAACACTTGTAGTATATAAATTTCCCATTTGACGGGCAGTGCATATGAACACTCCTCGTAGTGTTCTTATTTTTATTGCCGTTCCAATTGGGATTAGAATAACTATACCAGCTCTAACGAAATGTTTTCTAATGCCCTCAGTTCTTTGATATATTTATTCAGTGTTTCAGTAATTTGGACATATTTTCATATTTATTCACATGTTCTCAATAAATTGCACTGGTTAAGCATTTTTTAATGGGGGCACTCACATAAATTTTGAAGGAACAATTTCTGATTCTCAGTCTTATGTCCGGTACATTGAAGTGAATGTTCATTAGTACATCAGGTACATTGACCAAATTGTTTAAAATATCAAAGATGAACAGAATCTCGATCCTTTCCCGTCTTTTGTTCAGAATCATTATTTCAAAATGTCTTCTTTGGTTTTCGTAATGCATGAAATTTTTGAAATGCATGTATCTTTGAAACATTTTGTTGAATTTTTTCAAGCATATCTGAATATGTTGATGTCTCAGTTCTCTTAACCGAGAACGAATATAAATATGAAAAACATTGTGGTTAGATGTTGAGCATGGCTGTGAAGTTCACACTGTCAGAAATTTAATCACCTTCCAATTTTTTCAAAAACATTTTGGCATAAAATCAAGAATAACCGCAAAATTAAAAAAAAAACCTTAAAAACTTCCCGAGTGGCAGTCTTTGGAATAAAATATCAATCAGAATTGTTCCAATTCCAAAATACTGTCTGGCATAATAATAATAAGTTGACACCCCGAAAAACTTGTTCTCTTCCAATGTACCTCTAATTCTGAGAAATTAACCATTGAAAAGAGCATCTCATATCCACAAGTCTGCTGATTCATAACAGAACAAATTATATAAAAAATTGTATATTTCATTATAATGTGAATGACAAAAAGTTGCCATTTAATATGAAAAAACAGTTCAAAAGCAACAAGTTTTTCTGGATTGAGAATCACAAAATAATGATATTTAAAAAAACACCCTCATTTAAATTAAACCAAAGAAGATAAAATAAGCTCAAATCTCTCACATAGTGTCTTAGCCCTTTTCTTGACAATTTGTCCATAAGAATACATAAACAATAAGAATGTTGCTTGTCCGGTATCAGCAAAATACATAAAAAAACATGCCGGTCCAAAAGACTCAATTTTTTGTTAATACGCCAGTCGTTAACGTGTTAATTGGTATTATTGACTTATCAACATATACTGATTATCGGTCTAGAGAATTCCGCTATGAACCAATTGCATCATCATCATGACTTCGAAAAAATTTCAACAAATACGACGCTACATTTATTTTAGCGATAATTCATTGGAAGATGGCGATAGATAATTTAAAGTAAGAAGTAAAAAAAACTTGGGAGAATTGTTTCAAAACCTCACATGAAACTCAGTTCAGCATTGACGAAATGATTATTCCCTACGGAAACAGGGCAGGAAATAGAAAAAAGTATGGAAAAACAAACCTTAAAAATGGGGCTACCAAATTTTTGTCAGGGCTGATATTCCATTGTAACATATTCTGGGAAAATTAAGCAAGTATATCTCCTAGAAACTTTCAAAAATTTGAAATATTGGGAACTTAATAGGGCCAAATGAAGTATAAAACCATTATTCCAAACTTTGAAATTGCTGGATTGAAAATTCAGCGTTTAGGCCAATCCACTCCTGGAAAATCTCGTCCACTGAAGATTGTCATGCCCAATAACCTTCACCACTACCAGCTGATCAGAAATAATAGAAAACTTCAGGATGTGGACCACCTCAAACATATCTATATTAGACCCGACCAGACGGTTCTGCAAAGGGAAAATTATATGAGGCTACGCCAGGAAATGAAAACCCGTCAAGACTCTGGAGAACTTGACCTCATTATCAAGTGTAGGAATGGTTTCCCATTCATAACTAAAAAAAAAAACTAAATTGACGTTTCATGAACTTCATGAATTTCTGTGATTTCACACAATTCAATAATGTGAGAAATGCTAACAATAACTTACTTCTACTTAGTCATAGCACCTGTTGAACTCCCATGTGTAGTGGAACACAAGATTACCCTTAGTGCCCACCGATCTTCACCACCCAGGATGTCTAGTGTAAACATCAACTAAGGCTGGTAATGTAAGAAACTTTGTATCACCTGTTAAAAGACATGACTTAAAAAAGATCGATGATGTGAAGTTCTATCGGTTGCTCAGTGAAATAAACTGTCCACGCTACTTTCTCTTTTTGACAATGTCGATCTTATTTGTGAAGTATTCAATGACACTTTGATCAACATATACATAAGTGTACGCCTCTTGTGAAATGTACATCACACAAATACCCATCTTGTTATGGAATGCCATTTGCACAATTCAAAACTGTTATACTGAACTCAATTCCAAACTGAGTTCACATATATTCTATGTTCACCTTACCTTTTAATTTACACTTGTAAATATGCTCTTAAGCCTGCTGGATGTAATTACAATAAATAAATAAATAAATAAAGCTGATTTCATAAGGGTGTTGATGTCCCTACTGGTTAAACAGGAAGTATCAAACTCTATTTGATACATGCAGAATAATGAATTTTTGATATTTCCTATTTGCCCAACGACAGTTACCATTGAACTGGATCATCTCAGTATACTATTTCCTCAATACTTCATTTGGCAATTGTGACACGGTATTCTCTTACTCTTGAGATTGAGGTTGACTTGCAAACACAACTTTCACACTTCCCCAAATCAAAAGAATTCCAAATGATATATCAAATTTAAATACCGTGGGTTAACATTTGTAAAAATCCTAACCGGTGATCCCTGTTTCCTTCCTTTGGGACCATTTTGAAATAATGGATGATTGTCATATTCTACCTTGAAATCTAGCATGTGGAAGTTAGGAATATAATTCAGTATTTGTGGTTCCATGAAGTAGGGATAAATCCAGAATATGGGCAGCTCCAACTGATTATTATTTATAGTTTTATACTGCTGGTTTATAGTACTAAACGTTTGTGCAAGAAGTTCTGTTCGTCCTCCAAATGGTGGATCAGTAACCAAAACCATATCTTTTCCACTGGAATTGAAAGATTATATACTTATGTAAGACGAGTAATTATAAATGGTCCCTACCCAAGGGCGAACCGTGAACTGTGTACATTTACAATGATGTAGACAAAGTCTGGGGATCTATTCGAATATTTTTCAAACATCAAAGTCATTTGAAGCAGCATGTCTACTGTACTTTTTTTTATTTGAAATTAATATTGACTTCACTTTACCTGCATTGAAGTGGATTTGAAAGAAAACTCAATAGGCTCCCAAGATATAACTTTAGCTTATTTATGGTTCAAGATCAATATTGACTCCACTTCACCAGAATTAAAGTTGATTTAGAAGAAAACTCAATAGGCTCTCAATATATTGCTTTAGCTTATTAATGGTTCAAGATCAACTGAATTGGGACCATTTACAAAATAGATATTAAATACTTGTCTGTTTTCAAATAATCCATGAAAATCTTCTGTGATTCCTCGAAGAAGAAGTGATGATTGAACATATTGTACCAGCAATATTGTGAAAGACCAAAAAAATTATGGAATCTTTTGTCCATGTCCAATAAGATACTAGTGAAGTTTTTACGTTCACTCTGTATGTATTCATGGATTCTTGGTGTTCCAATACAAATAATATGCCTGGAAATGAAACATACCAAATAATACATCATTACTTGGAAATTAAATCAAGTAGTTATAGATATAGTCCTCAAATAAAAAATTATTCAAAGACGATTTCTCAATTATAATATCACAAGTGCTCAAATTATTTCCGTTTTTTTCCTGATGTTATGAATATTTTGAATACTATACAGAGTCGAAAACGAGAATGAATTTCCAGGAATAGTTTGGGCACGTGTGATATTCGGTTAAAAAAATTCACACCAAAATCTACAATAGATATTTATACACCAAATGAGTTAAATGAATGTTTATTCACGAGAAGAAAGTCTATGTCATTATGGTCCTATAACTCGCAACTTCAGAAGATGTTTGTTAAAGAAAATGTGGACATAAGTATGTTTTCCCGATTTATTAAAAAAAATAACGTTTCTTCTATTGATATTGATGAAGATTAATTATTTTTTTGCAGATTCCAACAGGTAAAGGCATTTTAAAAACACCATTCAGTGGGATAGAGCCCAAAAAAGTAAAGTAAAGGCCTCGAAAAAAAAATAGATATTGCGCCGGATTACTGCTCAAGGTAGTTTAGCTACTGGAGTTTTCAGGAGGCTATAGAATTGGGGAACTCATGGCCATGACTACTGATCATGCTGACGACAGAAAAAGTGTATTAGTTGTGAAAATTCCAGACACTAAAACTTATAAACAAAGAAAATTTACTGTCATCAATGTAAGTAATGCTATCCATGCAATTGATGTACTACAGAAACATAGGGAACTGGATTCGAAGAATATAACACATATGTGGCTATTCGTAAATTTTAAGAAAGAGAAATGCACAGTACAGACTGTAGGGCTCAACATATTTTCCAAGATGCCACAGAAGATAGCAGAGTTTCTCGGCAATGAAAATGGGTGGAGGGATAGACCTGTCAGCTCACAAACTTTCTTGAATAACTTCGACTCCATCAGTACTCCAAATCCTGAAAACATGTTGTCTACCAATGACCTTTCTATTATAGATGCTTCCTGGTCTAGAATGGCATAGGCTTCTACCCATTTGCTGAAATAGTCCATGGCAACAAGGATGTAATTGTTGCCATCGTCTGTCACAGAAATGGCTATATCACTATATCAATGGCGATCCGTTCAAATGGCGGACCTACGTTGTATTTCTTCATTTCACCTCTGGACTTCGTTTTGGTACCTTTAGTAGCTCCGCACTCTGGACATACTCTGCACCAGATTTCTACATCATCTCGACATTGGACCCAAAAGAACCTCTGCCTGATCTTGTGCAGGTCTTATTGACTTACAGACGTCCTGCTGATTTTCCCTAATGAATTTCCGTCAAGACTTCACCAATCACCTTCCTTGGCAAAACTAACTGGGAAATAGATGACCTCCCATCAGCTGTGGGTATGCCAAGATTAGACTTGGAAAAAGTGCTGCCTTCAACTTGCGGAAAGCTTGATCACTTTTGATAGACCAGTGGAAGTTGACTCGATCTCCTGTTCAACTTATGTAGTGGAGCCCGATATCTGCAATTCCTTCCACAAAACGGCGGAAATAAGTACATAGACCTAGAAATATTCTCATCTCGTGTCTCAGCCAGTCTCGAATAGCCTGTACTTTCGATTGGTTTGTTGGAATTCCTTCAACCGAGACTGTGTGGCCCAAAAAATTCACTTGCTTCTTGAATAAGGAGCACATCTGCAAATCCAGCCAGTGGTTGGCACTCCTTAACTGTCTGAAAACACAGGTGCCAGATATTCCTCAAAATTTCATCCCATAACCATTACATCATCCAGATACTCCAGGCAAGTTTTCCGAGTGAGCCCACGCAATATCGGCTCCATCAATTTCCCAAAGACCAAAAGGCATAACAGTAAACTGATACAGTCCGCTACGTAAATGAAGAGATTTCCTTATCGTCTTTGTGTATGCCCACTTGCCAGTATCTGCTCTTCAAATCCAATGTTGAAAACCATTTTGAGCCTGCCAATGTGGTATGTCGTCAATTCGGGGTAATGGGTGACTGCCTTTCTTTGTGATGTCATTAAGCTTCCTATAATCCACACAGAATCTTGTAGATCCATCCTTCTTGGAGACCAGTACCACCGGACAAGCTTTACTGCCTCTTTTTGTTTGGCAAAAGGTAATTTTCGTGGTGGTTGTCCGAATCGGATGGGCTTGATCAGTATTTATCCTGTGCTGGCTAGGTTCGTGCTGTTGGTGACCCTGCAGACTCAAATAGTCACTTTCTTTGGCAATTAATCTCATGGCGGCTTCGTATTCTTTCGGTGACAAATGATTCAAGGATTTCTCGATGGTTCTTATGTCATCAGCTGTGCCTCTTTTATCCGGGAATCCACTCGTTTTACAGTCTGCTACCCACTCAACTGCCTCGCATACTCCTATGATGTCCCTTTTCCAGAGAGTTATTCCACCAGGAAATACATTAGCCATTCTGACAGGGATATCTTGTTCTGTCCTAATGAGAGCTCGTGCAAGTAATAATTTGCTAGGGGATTCTTCACATGCAGCACTCAGAGTCTTCTTCTAATCAAGCCTCAACAATCTTCTGGAGGGGTGGAAAAGTTGAAAAAAATTGAAATTCAGTTCAAACGACAATGTAGAGTTTACTAGTATGCAAAATCTAATTCAGGAGGTCAAAATACATACCACCTGATATATGAAATCATTTGTCGCCCCGTCGGAGGATGAGTTTTGGGGGTGAAAATGATATTCAGTTTTAAAAGACAGTGTAGAGTTTTCTAGTATGCAGAATCGAATTCAGGAGGTCGAAATACATACTACTTGATATATGAAATAATTTGTCAGTCCGTCGGAGGGGATGGAAATGTTGAAAAAAATCAATATTCAGTTCTAACGGCACTGTAGAGTTTTCTAGTATGCAAAATCGAATTCAGGAGGTCAAAATACATACCACTTGATATATGAAATCATTTGTTGGCCTGTCTGAAGGGCGTGTATTGAGGGGTGGAAATAAATCAATATTCAGGTTAAACGGCAGTGTAGAGTCTTCTAAAATGCTGAATATAATTCTTCACGATGCATGTTATGAGAGCATCAACTCCTGTATATGATTATTACCGAAAATTTGGCAGAAGTCTTACTCAACATGAGTATTATAAGAGGTGAGTGCATGCAAGAAGGGCATGAGTGTTAGAAAAAACCTTAAGGTTGCAAATCCTATTGAATTCTTTTACTATAGGTCATTCATTTGTTCTCTCATTGATTTCGGGTACGTTCGTATATTCATTTTCTTCAAATACAAATTTATTTTAAAAACAACTATAGCAAATATATGAGTATTAGAGCCTTCAAATGGTACTTTTATCAGACAATACAAGCAGAGCCATATAATTCATCCCTACATAAAAATTAGTTATTTGCAAATTGGTTCATCCTAACACTAGGAGCACACAGCCTGTCTTATCATAACAACATGCAGATCGACTTTTTTTCCACCGTTAACGATTAATTCAATTTTTGTACTATTACCAACTTTTCTTGACTGGTTCATTCACAAATTCCCCGCCATATTCCCCAAGAACGGCAAGACATCCTTTTTAATCACTCCGAATTCATTTGAGATTGTGTCAAACTTTTTTTCATGGTTCTTAAACCCTCAATGTAAAATATAACCTGACATTGATGGGACAAACTTTATCATAACCAACATTTAGAACCAACCCTACAATCACAGCTTGTAACAGATTTCCAGGTTATCCATGACCAATAACCATCTGTTCCCCTTACCATGTTGAACGAAATATCAAGAATTTTTCACTTATAATATCACAAGTGTTCAAATTATTCCTAGGAATAATTTGAGTACGTGTACAGCAGTTTATTATGCTTTAATAGACTCTCAACTAAGGTATGGCATTCCATTTTGGGGAGCATGTAATAGTTCCTCTCTACAAAGTGTCTTTGTTCAACAAAAACGTGCTCTGAGAAGCCTATGCAAACTAAGACTTCGAGACTCATGCAGACTTCACTTTAAAAATCACAAAATACTGACTGTCATATCCATATATATAATGGAAACAGTATGCCTTATACACAAACACAAATCTAATTTTAATAGAGTAAACACTTATTCTACCCGACAAAATCAGCATTTAAAACTACCAATTCCTTCATCTTCTCTTGTGAAAGATTCATTAATATATAATGGATGCAAGATATTCAACCACTTGCCAGAAAATATAAAACGAGTGGTATCTGGTGTTATTTTTAGAAAAGAAGTCAAGGCATTTCTTTCTGATAGACCCTATTATAGTTTAGAGGAATTTTTCAACGATCGTACTATTTTATAGATAGAAGGAACTCAACTTTTTATATAATTTTAACTTCCTACTTTATATTTAATTTTAACGTGTCTTATTGGTTTTTATTAGGCGTTTTAAATCGTGATCTTACATTTGATAGATATAAGATATCCAACTTTTCATTTAATTTTAACCTGTCTAATTTGTTTTTGTTTTGTATTTTTTTGACGATTTGTATTTTTTACAATTAACAGTTAGTGATTTAACCATTTTAACATTTTATTCTTTTACATTATTATATTAGGTGTGTGTGTACTGTTTATTTATTGACCTTTTTGTTATTTTAAAGCTGACTCCACAATGTCTCCTCTGTATTCATTATAATGATGGTAGTTATGATCTAACACATGCTTTGTCAATGAGATTATGATTCTTTCGACAATAAAGTATATTTTGATTGATTGATAATATTCAGTAAGAAAATTCCACACCAGAAATTATAAATAATATTGAATGGAATCAAAATTGCAAAGAAGGCTGATATGTTATTTGTATTCACTCAATTATTCAATTTGAGGTTATATTGTTTAGTGGACGTGAACCCACTGAATTCAATAGTGTTCTAAACTTTGGAATGGCCAAATCTGCTGAGAAAAATGACAACAACGATCTTTCCAAAACAAGAATCGACCCAATAAAACATAGCTTATGCACCTAACTTCAAGGTGTTTAAGCATATGTTATTAATGTCACGATTCTCAACTGTATAATTTGGTCTAGAATACCCTATTTCCGGAATTTATTCGATCTAGAAGTAATGTGTTGAACTAATTCATTCGATTGATATAATCGAACTTCTTTACAAAGTTCAAAGAACGTGTCATACCTTTCTATAACTTAGTACTGTTTATTATTCGTTGGATGTAATTTTTTTTATTGTTCACTTTTATTTAGAATCCTCATTTTGGAAGTTTTTAGAATATTTTTTTAATAAGTAGGTATTTATTTCAGTTTTATTAGGAATGTTTTCACTAGTAATTTAAATTTTATTTCGAATCCTCATTTCGGTTTTATATTTTGTTGTTCTTTGCTGGGCAGTAACAATTTGAAATGTATAAATTACTCTCAGAAATTATTAATGTGTAGGTTTTTTCATTGTTTGCAGAAAGAATATATCACCACATTTTTGCATATGGCAGAAAAATATTCAAGTCATGATAAAAAACTAGTTGTCCCTTCTGAACATTTTTTTCAATAAAAAATAACACTTTACAAGGCCGTTCAAAAATTAAATTTAAAGGTGGTATATATTTTAACCCTCTGAAATCGTTTGCAATAGAAAAATCTACAGTGTTCAAATTGAACAAAATTACTTATCTTTAAAATTTCCACCCCTCTTACACCTTCTTCGTCAGGGCGAAAAATGATTTCTTATATCAGGTGGTATGTATTTCAACCCTCTGAATTCGTTTTTGCATATTAGAAAACTCTACACTGCCGTTGAAATCAAATTCAGATTTTTTCAACATTCACACCCTCCGACTGGGCGCCAAATGATTTCATATATCAGGTAGTTTGTATTTCGACCTCCTGAATTCGGTTTGCATACTAAAAAACTCTACACTGCGTTTAAATAATTTGTTTTTTTTCAATATTTTCCCCCAAAACTTACCCTCCGTCGGGGCGACAAATGATTTCATATATCAGGTGGTCTGTATTTCGACCTCCTGAATTCGATTTTGCATACTCTGGAAAACTCAACAAAATTTCGATTTTTTTTTCAACTTTTCCACCCCATAATATACAACGTTTGACAGGGCGACAAATGATTTCATATATCAAGTGGTATGTATTTCGACCTCTGAATTAGATTCTGCATACTAGAACTGAATATTGTTTTTTTTCAACATTTCCACAATTTCATTTGTCCGATGGGGCGACAAATGATTTCATATATCAGGTGGTATGTATTTTGACCTCCTGAATTCGATTTTGCATACTAAAAACTCTACACTGCCGTTAAACTGAATATTGATTTTTTTCAATATTTTCACCCCCAAAACTCAACCTCCGACAGGTCCACAAATGATTTCATATATCAGGTGGTTTTGTATTTCGACCTTCTGAATTCGATTTTGCATACTAGAAAACTCTACACTGTCAATTAAACTGAATATTGATTTTTTCAATATTTTCATCCCCAAAACTCACCCTCCGACGGGGCGACAAATGATAATGATTTCATATATCAGGTGCAATGTATTTTGACCTCCGGAATTTGATTCTGCATACTAGAAAAGTCTACACCACTGTTTAAACTGAATTCCGATATTTTTCAACATTTCCACCCCCAAAACTCACACTCGATGGGGCGACAAATGATTTCATATATCAGGTGCTATGTATTTCAACCTCCTGAATTTGGTTCTGCAAACTAAGAAACTGTACAGTGCCGTTTGAATGTATATTTAATTTTTTCAACATTTTACCCCTATTACACCCGGAATGACAACGCATTCTAAATATCATTTCTTACATTTATCAACCTACAGAATTTGATCGTGTACTGAAATAGGCCCTACATTGTCATTTTAACGAGAAACAGATTCGACTTACATTTTTCTCAGTGTATTTTGTGGTTGTGGATAACTTCACACCCGTATTTAAGTAAGGCTTTCGATTGTGTTGTAGTGTGGTTCATTCAATTTTGTTTACTGTTACCTTTTAAAAATGCTCTGGGATCTGGGGTAAGTACTTTTCAGTAGCAGAAGGAGAAATTATGGCATATGATATCAAATTCATGATCCGTCTTGTGTATCACTTCAACTAAATCATTTGGTACGCCTATGGAATTTCTTGTAATAGTTTCGCTTCGTATACCTTCAAGAGGAACTGTTCATTAAGTGGGGTAAGGACAAACATACTGTCTCAATAGTGAATGCACTCTAAATTCCAAGACTACAATGCAACTACTCGATTAGTTGCAGAGGAAAACTTCCAACTTCATTGGCCACTTTCAGTAATAAAGTTCACTTCTAATTGTTCGAAAAAAAAGAAAATATTTTCTCCAATATTCAGTTATGTACATTAGTGCTGAGCTTAGCAAAGAACCTACTTGTATCCTATATTTCCCAGAATATCCACCAAGGTTGCAACTGTAGATCTAGAAAATAGATACTGAGCTTCCTTCTTTGAATTCTCCAAAGGTGGTAATAATTCTGATGGATGTCTTAATTGATAGTCAGTTAATCCTTTTTGTAAATGGTGTTCTTGGTGAGAAGTATTTCCACTTATATCCAATAACTGCTCACAAGTATGACAGAACAATCTTTTTTCGGCAGGTGATTCATAAACATTTTGGAATGTTGAATACTTTTTTCTATGACAAATTCCTCGCAGAAAATTTTCTGATTCTTGCTGCCAGATTCCTTTTTTGAAGGAAGTCTCATTTTCTTTCAATAGAAAAAAGTTACAGTACTTCCGATCTCTACAAGCAGCACATGCATAGAATTGTTTTTCAACGTGCTTTATTTGTCTAGAAAATAAGATAGTTGGTCCATGCGGACAGCAAGGATGTGCTTTCAAATCTTGAACAACAACTTCTATACTTTTCTCATTCATATTTTGAAACTTTTCCGTACTCTATAACCTCTTGAATTTTCGATTTATTTAAAGGTTATGATTGCTCGTTTGTTTGTTTTTTGGCTTGTCCCATAGACAAGAGTTCTATACGGCTTGTCCACTGCCACAGAACACTCTATGTGGTTAGGGCACAGTTTATAGCTAAAGAAGAACATGCATTTGGGCCAAGTGAGCTAACTGCTTCTTTAGCTATAAACTGTGCTCTGGTGTCGATTTTGGAAACTATACATACTTACATTGTTTATATACTTTTCCAAACATTAATGTTTATAATATGATTTCAACCATTCCAAAATTTTTTAAGGAATTCTTTTTACCTGTTGATATCGTTTTCATCGAGTAAAAAAATTAGTGATTTAAGTTCAAATCATTATTGTTGTGTACCTCAATGTGACTCTTGGGCAAAACGATCCCGTTGTACTGGAATAAGTTTCCATCATTTTTCATGAGAAAATGAACGTTACGTTTTGGTGCTGACTAATCTAGGATTGAGCGAGTTTATAGACAGACGATGGGCTCTTGAAGAAGAATCCAGTCCCTTCCCAAATCCTCCTGTATCGTCTGTGGCCGAGATAAAAGTGAAAAAGGGAACTTTCAAAGAGAGTTGTGAGGAAAGAAAAGAGAGTTAAGAAGAGAAAAAGGAGATATTATTCAACATACAGAAAATTATTCATACAGTATGGAAAAAGAGTGACTATATATGTATATCTAGGTGATAAGGACACATTGTTTACTTTTAGAAACATTAATGTTTATATGATTTTAGCCATTGTACACTTAAAACTTGTCGAATCTCTTGTGATTGGTGACATTCAATGAAATTCTGGTTTACCTGGTGAATATTCTGTTGACTATTGTACGTCCTCGAGTGAAAAAATGAGTGATTCTAGTTCAAATCATTATTGTTGTGTATCTCAATCTGACTCTTGGACAAAACGATTTCGTTGTACTGAAATGGGTTTTTATCATTTTCCGTGAGAAAATTAATGTAACCTACTGGTGCAGACTAATCTAGGAATGAGAGAGTCTATAGACAGACAACGGGCACTTGGGATCTTGAAGAAGAATACAGTTCCTTCCCAAAATGTTCCTGTATCGTGTGTGGCCATGAAAAAAAGTGAAAAAAAGAACCCTCGAAGAGAGTTATGAAGAAAAAAAAATAGACTTAAGGAGAGAAAAAAGATATATTATTCGACATTCCAAAGATTATTCATACAGTATGGAAAAAGAGTGTATGTGTATGTGTAATTAGGTGATGAGGACACATTTTCACACCATCTTGTTTGTTTTAAATAAATTTAAAAAAACTATTTTTGTTAGTTTTATTTTTAATTCGAACATTCACAAATAATAATGTGTAACATTTTTCCAAAATAATTCAAAATAATTCCCGATGACTTCACTAATCTGTCCAGAAACTTCGAAACATTTTTTTTTTGCAAGCAATTTAGAGCATACTTTGTCTCCTTCAAAGAGAGTTGTCGCAAATGATATTGTCTTAATATTTAAATACACCACTTCACTAGAGTCTTGAAATGAATAATACTTCACAAAAAACTGGAAAATCATACCAAATGGAAATATTTTCAGAAAAACTCCGAACACAAGTGTATAACTCCTGAGAAAACAGACAAACAATGTAAGTACGTCTGGCTTGAATTTTCGCCACTCTGGCGCTGGCATCTAATTTTGAATTCCCAATCGGGAATAATAGCCACAACTTTGATCCCCAGTGATACCACGAATGCCCGAAACATCCTCAACAATTAAATATATTTGCGATGCACGTTGAACGGTTGTAGTACAATAACTCACATTAACTTGACTTCCTGACCACGTGTCGACCTCTGTCCGGAAGTCGAATCCCATTTCAAGGTTATTCAAAAAACATGAAAACAAAGAATAGCAGTTTTTCTAAAAGACAATTTTCACGAGATTCATCCTGCATCCAACATAGCGTGTTACAGGCTTCTGATTGGTGTTGGTTTCTATTTGCTTCGAAAAATATCACCGATCAGATATTAATTTTGTTGCAGGAAAAAATCAATGAAAAGTCGCCAGCACTCGAAACTCAAAGTACAATCTGCTATGAGAAATAATGCTAGGCTATGTACACGCGAAGTCTACTAGCGCCGCTTACAAACAATTCGCTGTGTGCAAGACTGGTAATGCTCGATAGCTGAAGTTTTCCTGGTTTATTTCCAATACTCACTATGTAACAATTTCAATTTTTTAATAATCTACCACGATGTAACAATTTTGTGTTCAGTACTAGTTCCAGATGAATCAAAGTTTTTTATGTCAAAGATAAAGTAAGTAAATGATAAAAAATATTTGTATTGATGCGATAGTTCACCGCATTTGAGGTTATCCATGTCAAGTTATATATATTTTGAATATCATGAAGTAATGCTACTTCTGTGGACTTTTAGGTACGGCAAGTAATGTGCTTGCTCGTTAGTTTATTAAGGTCGCTGGTTCATAAGGTATTAAGAACATAAAAAAGTGGGGGAGCCAAGTAGATTAACAAATTAAAAAAAAGTACCCATATAACCCTGGCTAGCTTCAACCTGTCGGAAAACCACTAAATAACATTAGATTCAACGCAAAACTATTTCATGAAATTCTCAAATAACATAATAATCAGAAAAGGAATGGGGTTCACAATTTTATCTGAATATGGGATCTTGGATCCCACTTTTATCCTTGCAAGGATGTGATAACGTTGAATCGGTCCCTGAATAATACAAACACGTTCAACTAGAGATTGTTATCAACAAAATATTGCGTATTGCTTATACATTACAAGTAATGATGTTAACTCTTAGTACTTGAACCGCATTACATTTAACATTAGTTCACATGTAAGCCAATTGCTTTTGTAAACGAAACCAGTTTCTGAAAATCAAAACACAAATAATCCACTGCGAGGTACTTTGTCCTGATAGAATGCCGGTATGATAGACAAATTCGAAAGACATCAAAAGTATCTCTGTCCCCTGTTCATAAGGCTGATTGATCAGTTTACAACACCGTCCAGGCGTTCTCGAACTCGCAGTTTAAGTCGATATTTGCTTTTTATCACCGCTTCAACACCGTCCCACGGAACTTGATTAATACTTTTACTGTCCACTTGTAGACGATCCAGTGGAAAACGAAAAACATCTCAAATATTTATCGAATGAAAATCTCACGTCCCGGAATCAGAGATTGAAATATCGTGGAATAACAGAACACTTATCTCTTTGCTGCAGTTTATGTGCTGCCGTTGGAAATGTATAAAATTCACACGTACTATTTTTGGTACTATTTTTGGAATCGACTACACAGCAATAGCGACGGCTCATTAATTGTTATTATATGTATGTTTTCATAGTACCCAGCCTTGACCGTTGCCACTACGATGATAATAATAATGTTTATTCATCTGAAGTATGGTACAATATTTTTAAGTGATTTGTGAATAAACGGGGAGACCTCAGAAACTGAAAGTTTTCAGCTTGGATTTGTGATTACCAGGATCATCACCTACTTCTGCCACCATGGGCGCTGTCATAATTTCATCTATCCCCTCCAGCCTAATGCACACAGTGAATAGAAAAATATTGGACTTTGTTTTTATTACTGTTGTACACCGTTGATCGAAAAGCATTTAATATGTCTGTGTGCATACAGTATAAATAGTAAAACATAAAAATATGGAGGGTAGAGGTAAGGAGAACACTCCCATATGGTTGTTTAACTCAAAAAGTATCCACCAAAAAACATCATATAATGTTTCAGAAAGTAACCAGAATGGCAGTCGCGTACTATAGGTTGGGTCTGAATTTCATTGTACTAAATGAAATAACTTTTTTTTTATTGTGCTTTGAAAATGACGCCTTTAGAAAGCGGATCTAAATCTTATTTTGCGCTTCCTTTACGGTAAGGCCATCTTAATCTAATACTTTCAAGGGACCCTTTTCGTAACACAGAAATAGTTTCCTCACCTCTACCCTCGTACATATGGGCTACCTAAGTCGTGACGTCAAACACGAAAGGGCGGAGTTTACGAACCTTTCAATCGAAAATGAAAATGCATGTTAAATGCCCATGAGGAATTTTTATTTTTTAGTTTATATGTGCTATAAATAAGGGTGGAAATATTCATATTTTGTCATACTGAGGCCAAATTTAGGAAGTCCCATCATATTTCATAGAGGGTTATAATATATTTATGGCTTAAGATAGTTGAGATTATGTTATTGTTTTTTGTTTTGGAGCATTCCAAGTACACTCTTTATCTGTAACCGATATGTTCTAATGTCCAAACACAGCCAGTGTGGCAATGTGGTGACATTTTTTCCTCCTGGGGCAATAAGAAGTGTCAGAAGGTAATATCAGCTGATTTACAATATATTAAATAAAAAAGTACAATTTAAAAAGTACCTCTACATTATAAGTTTTATATATCTTTTATGCTTGCATGTATTTCTCCTCTGAAAATCATCAAATTGCATTGTTTTGCAATGGTTGGTTTCCAATGCATTTTCCCCTTTTTCAATTATTATATTGTAATTTTCTAGGAACTCGTTGATGCTAGAAAGCTTTAAAACGTGTTTTGAAGTCATTCTAAGCTAGACTTCTGAAAATGAAACGGAATATTTAAGCAAAACATACAGAATAACAATCAAAACAAACAATGATATAACCTCAAATCAATATGTTTTAATCCTTACCTCCCTACAAAATATCATAGGAATTCCTAAATTTGGCCTCACTTAAACAAAATATTAGTATATCCACCCTTCTTCATAACACAATCACGAATAAACTGAAAAATAAAAATTCCCTATGGACATTTAACATGCATTTGAATTTTCGTTAGCTCCTCCCTTTTGTGACGTCAGACTTAGGTAGTCCATTATCCATTTCAAGTATTTTTGCCCTCAATTATTCAAGAGGAGTTTATTCGTTTTTGTTCATTTACAAATCAAATTTATTCTATTATTCACAACTTAAAACTAATATCTACAGTGTCTTCCTTCTTCTCAAGATAGGGTGATGTAGGCAACAAGCTTGCCCAGCCGTTAATGATGGGCAGGGTGTTTGGTAAATAGTAGGACTGTTTTTGGATGTGGGAGGGGGTTTTTCTTGTCTCCTACAACGTTTATACAATAATTATTTTAGGTTTTGTATTTATTTTCGGTCTTGAAGTTATTTTGGACATTATGGTAATAAATATTTTCGGATGATTTGCCGGAAAAGGTTATTACAAAAAACCGGTTTTAGATATTCGGGCCAATGGATCTAGTGTACATTATTCAAAGGAATAAAATCATTTTCTGCAACCCATTTTACTGGATTTGACAGAATAACCCAACCTCAAACCAGGATCTTATGGTTTTGAAACTGTTAAGCACTCGATTCCTTCTACTGAGAGTGCATTAAGAAGTGATACATTGGATGTTTGCCTTGATGAACACGTGGAAGAATTTGTTGCTGACAGCATCAACATATGAATTAGAGATAGATGTCAGTACATAAATCCCAAATCGATAAGGAATTATCTAATTTTACAATTTGATTGTCAACATTTTTTGTTTAAATTAATGATAAAAGGCGGGTATACAGGTGAAATTAAGATGTCTAAAAACCATGGTGTATTCACTCATACCTGTAAAATATTTGGACAAACTGGGGGACACCAGCCCACTTGATAAAGGGAGTTATCTAGAGTTTCAGATGGCGCCGACGCCGTTTCTTGTCAAATTCAGTAAACTGCAATTACAGACCATACAGGGTGTTTTCGTGATTTGTGTCTCTGATCCGTTCTGTGATTGTGCTTTTGTCGCCTTTAAGGTTATGTCAATTCGTTGTGAAATATTTTGAAGTTGATTGATCGATGTCATATTTTAGAACAAACTATTCCATGTACTTATGTCAGTGTTATATAGAATTTTCGAGGGGTGTTCCGAAATAATTCTAATTATGAACCGTACCAATTTATTTTGTATGGTTCATTTTCTATTGATACGGCTCCAACGAGTTGGTACTTACGTATTTCTGTCCCTGTTTGCTCATGATAAAAATCTTATGATGGCGCGTATAATGATTTAATGAAGTGCTGTAAATTACATACAATTACTTAATTTATCTTTCAAACCAATTAAAGTACGGGAGATGCAATCTCTTTCGCTTTCTGAAAAAATCTATAATCTAGTCTGAAGGAAGTGTTTTGCGACATATCTAAAGCTTTTGACTGTTACATAAGCTTCATCTCTACAGCTTCAGAGGACGAAGCTTCAATTGGTTCGAATCCTATCTGAGTGAAAGAACCTCTCAGATTTTGGACAAATTAAGAGGTGTTCACTATTTTGGCAGACAACACGACTATCTTATCGCAAGAACTCAAATTACCTTCATATAGCGGAGTAAAGCATTATTTTGGAATCCTGGAGGACTCCATGGATTTTTCTTAAACCTTCTGATATTACTTAGAAATTGCTTGCAGAAAAAAGTTATAAACTTATATTCATACGCTGCTTGTTTATTAATTGTTTAAACAATGAAAAACAATTTTGTTAGGCAAATTTTACCCAAATTTATGCTATAGGGCTTTTTGAGGTCGCTGAACCAGAATATGACATTGAAAAAACGATGGCGTGACCAGTCGTAAAGGTAGATTCCATCAATGATAATTTACAGCTACCTATTTTTTAATTATGTGTACATCTCGTAGAAAAAATGTTCGGGTTAAAGTTGGGGAGCTAATGAAGCTCTATCAAACAACTTATAGTTTGCCGATATTGGGTATAAAAATTAAATATTGCGAATTTTTTTAAATCTTTCAACAGCTGCCATTTTGAGACTAGTGGACCATTTTCGAAAGTAGCCGAGGTAAGTATTCATGAGAAGTATTTTCGTTTCATTCGGCTGAAAAATGTGGCCTCCCTCAACAAATTTCGTTATATCCCATATATAAGTTTCAATATCACATTTTAAACTAGAGTTTCTGAAGCATGGCCTCAAAATTCAAATATGTATTTTTTTTAAAATTATTCAATATTTTGAGATCTGTATTTTTCGAAAAATTTTTACTTTTTTTTAATTGTCCTCCTTTTATTTGTCATTTTGAGAATAACCTGCGAAAATTTCAGATGTTTATTTTGAAAATAAAAATAAAATAAGATTTTAGACAGAATTCTGCTTAGACGTAATTTCATTTACGTACTATTCCCATACATATTTTTTAACTTTTAGAAACATGACTTTTCGTTTGCTGCATTTTTCTTCTTTCAGTTGAATTTTTTTCGTGTTAATTTAATCAATTAGATCAAAATTTATAACAAATTTAGTGCAAAGTCGCTGCCTCACATTTTTTCCGTACGTTAGCAAAAAAATTTTGCAGCTCACAGTTTTTATTTTAAAGAAAAAAATTATTTACCTTTTTGATGTCAAATTTTCCATTTTTGCGAGTGGCACCATTATTTATTAATTTTTTTTAATATTCAATATACAATGTAATTTTGCAACTCATTTGTTAAATAATAAATTCAGCACACACTTCACGGTTGATAACTTTTTATATGTTGTTTCTTACATCATCACTAATGTACAGTAAAAAGTTCCCACAGTCCCCTAACTTTCTGAAGCTAAAATCTAATATTACTCCACTACTAGTAAAATGACTCGTATATGTATAAATTGATTTGAATCTTCTCTGAACTACCTTTGCCCATTGTAATAATTTTTTTCTACTTGTGATTGTAATGTATCTAGTAACTAGCAAGTCAAATAATTTTATTATTACTTTTATATTTATTTTTTATATTATATATATTTTGTATAAAAATTTTCCCATGAGATGACAATTTTCTGACTAAGTATTGGAAAATTCTAAATATAGTGGATATTTTCTTCCAAAGAGCCGACCCTCTGTGACGGTTCTGAATTCACTAGCCAAAATCAAGATATCTTCATAGAATGAAAAGTCCACGCTTACTTCTGAAATGTATGTGTTTATCAAAAAGTGATAATTATCCTGATCATAGTCATTAGCCTTATCGATCTTGGGATTGGGCCTTGTTCTTCCGAACAACTGCTTGGTTTAGATCGCCCTCCTCCGATTATCTCATGCGGAGTGTTACTGAAAAATAAAAGGGAAGCATTTAGATGATTGTTTTTTCCCCTCACCTTCGTTAGTAGGGCTCACCTTTTCCTGAGAAGTCATTCTAAGATAGCTGGAAGCAGCCTAGACTGTCGCACACCAGGATTCATCGATTTCTCAACTTCATCAACAGATTTTATGATATCTACAATGAACTCTTTGATTTCGTTCACATCAGAAGGTTGTTAGAGAGGTAATAGTCCGGCAGAGTTGGGCAGTGAATGGCTTGGTAATAGTTTGTATCGGAAAGTTTAATGGAACAATATCATCGGGGACATTTTCCAATCCCCTCAATTTTCAAGTTAATTCATCATCTAGAGACATCAGTCCACTCTCCTACCTTTTCTCATTCCTTCGTGGAAGTTTCCATGATCCCAGAAAAGCCATTCAAAAAGAAATCACTTTGAAAAAATCGCCAGGTAGACTTCAAGAAAAGTCTGATTTTTGACAAACAGATGTAGTAAGTTTCGAGGATTTCATCTAATTTTCGCGCCAACTATTCTGAGAGGGATCTTGTTCGTAGAACTATAATCTTTGTGAACGATTAATTCACAATTATTTGCATGAAGTAATGTTGACAGAGAAATAAAATTTCATAGGTTTGAAGTTTGACATTTTGCGTGACGCAAACAACAAACATTCCTTAACCGCGCCACCTACTAATGAAGTTCTAAGCAGAATTTAACGTTTTTCATTTGTTGCCCCCCAAAAATTCTAAACAAAATCTAATCAGTGAAAACACCAGGGTTTTTAGGCATCTTAGGTGAAATGTATTTGCATCACTAAGGAAACAGGTGAGTGTAAGCATATTGCACCATCAATACACCGCATCAACAATATTAGGGGTATTTCGAAAACGAGTGCTCAACAAGAGTGGGGCTTTCCATCAATCACTTAGTAAAAAAAATGTCCAAATGGGTCATAAGTGAAAATCATTCTTTTTAAAGCTTTGCTCTTTTTTCGAGGTTATATAATTCCGCACAGGAAATCTATGAAACTTTATTTCATTCAAATCGTCATTAACACAACCCAATTTAACTTGGCTTCTATTGCTATTCAAGTTGAACGCAATCCACTCTTTTGTAAAAAAAGTTATATTTTGTTCATTTCCAGTTAAAGATAATTTTTTCGCGTGTGAAATCATAAAAAATGGATAAATAAGTGTTTTACCAATATAGAATAGCAAACATTATGTTTGTTAACTGATCATGTGTCATTTCAGAAAAAGCTAAATTTTTCATTCTTCAAATCAAATATTGATTCTAAATGAGATTAACATACATTTTTTGACATGTCCTTCGGTTAACATGATGTATAGTTTTTTAATAAGCGTTTTGGCTTCTTCTATCACCTATCATTGGTTAAAGAGTATTACAATAAAATTTAATTGTGAAAAGCAACATTTTGAAATGCATAAAAATCGTAAAATGGATATTATATAAGGCTCGTTCTTTTATGCTTTCTAATAGCAAATTCTCATCAGCTAACCTTTCTTCAATTTTTGTCATTCAATTATTCAATCTGATGAATGCAAAAAATGCTACAAGAATGATTTATCAAATTGTTAGTTTTTCACAGATTCAGTATTGTTTATCAAATTCTAAGAAAAGTGAATAGGAAACACGCAAAAGTGCCCTTTTTCTAATGAATTTTGATTTGCACATGAAGATTAACACTTAAAAAGCTCAGTAACAAACTTAGAAATTGAAAAAATGTTTAATGTTATTCATAATTCGAAATTGAAAACGCCAACTTTTTCATGACATTCAAAATCGTACTCCTAGAGCCTCTGATGGAGGTATCCATCGTTACTTCACACAGATCAAACTTTCACCGTCACTTGCTTCGAACTGTCAACTATAATTTCATCTGTCTTCGTTTATATGTTGAATTTAAATTTGGGTTGTAAAAACATGTCTATGAACATTCCTGAAACAACCACACTTGGGGCTAGTGTTTGGGAGAAGTTATTCAAGTGGAGGTAAAAGTGAGTTTGAATTGAGGAACACCTTTGAGTTCGAAAATTTCGATGAAATATTGGAAATTTCATAAATTATTTTCACAATATGTAATTTTTGAGGACCGAACTGAGGCAAAGAAAAATTATAATAAAATCATGTGTGTTCCCTATTGCTGAATCAACTTACGAACGAACCTTTCTTTTAAAGTTTAACGTGAATACAGGCCTTTGAGGCCGGATAATTCGATAACTATGCAATCAATTGCAGTTTATAAATTTCCGAAATATCATGTAATATAAGGAATCTTCCACTTTATTTTTTCAATAAAAAACGGTACAATACATTAGAATAAAATTGAGGCTGGTAAAATCTGATATTCGCGATAATTTAAAAGTTGTGTTTTGGCAACACTGTTTCTCAGAGAGTCATTTGTTCTCAAATGTAAAGTTGGCTGCCAGAGCCAAGGATGATGGATAATCATTGTGTCAGAGCTTGCTGCTAAATATTCGGAACAAGCACGATTGGTCATGGCGTACGCTTTCCCTTTTAGGGTACCGTACTTATACAATTACTTTTGGAATTCATTTTCCAACTTTCGGACACGACAGCTGGGACGAAACATGATGGAATGTGTTTCGTTCCCTGCGTAGAATCTCGCTATAACAAAATAATTCTTTGTTTAACTATCTGAGTGGGTCATATACTGAAAAAAAAATATTTTCAGAAAAAAAAACAACTTTCGGATATGATGGCTGGGACTGATGGAATATGATCCTTTTCCTGTGTAGAATCTCGCTATAACAAAAATCGCCATTGAAAAATAATTTCCAAAAAAAAAACATTTTTTTTAGTGAGTCCCCAAAAAGCAAAAAAATTATATTTCATAAACCTATAATATTTGTTTGATATAACAAATTTACAAGTGTTAAAGCGTTGGGCACTTTGTGTTAAAATTGAAACCCTATATTTGCTTCTCAAAACAACAAAACTGGAAAAAGGCCACACTGAAATATTAATAATTTTTCGTTTTCGAGTAATCTTAAGTCTTGAATATTATATTATAATCAGAAAGGAACACATTCCATCAAGTTTCGTCTCAGCTGTCGTCTCCGAGAGTTAACAATTTTTTTTTTATTAGTGTACGATTCATTCATATAGTTGAGCAGGGAATTATTTTGTTATAGCGGGATTCTACGCAGGAAAAGGAACACATTCCATCAGGTTACTTCCCAGCTGTCGTGTCTAAAAGTTGTTTTTTTTCATCAATTTTTATCAGTATATGACCCACTCAGTTGAGCAATGAATTATTTTGTAAGAGCAAGATTCTACGCAGGAAAAGGAACACAGTCCATCATATTTTGTCCCAGCTGTCGTGCCCGAAAGTTGAAAAATGAATTCCAATATAATTGTACAATTACGGTTTTGCGTTTTGCCTAAAAAGCAAAACGCACGCCACAAATATTTAGCACTAGCTCTGGGAGCAGTGTTGCCAATATGTGAGGGATTCCTCACATTGTGAGGGTTTTACACCGCAGCGGGTGATTTGTGAGGGTTTGTTCAAATGTGAGGATTTTGTGAGGATTAGCAGGTTTTTTATAAAATAGAACAAGTAAGCTCCCAATAGAGTACTACCCGTTAAATTTGTTTCAAATAATAGGACAAAAGGGAATATTGATGGACACCCAAATGCTCACGCCGTGAATTTTTATGTTTCCCGAATGACACAACGGTTTGAGAGTTGACAATATTGAATAATCTGTTTATTATCATTATCAACAAGTTATACACTACTTTAGTTTCGGTTTCGCCTCTCGTATAATTTAGTATTCGTTTTCAAAAACAAATTAAAATGGATCATTGGCTAATTAAACTACCTAGTGGAGAGAGTTTTTGGTGTTTTGAACAATATAAAAGCTGATAAGAGAAACAGATTGAAAACTGATTCTCTAAGAGCTTTAATATTGTAACGAACCTAGGCCGGACCTGTCGCCTCACACGTTGCCATCGACAGCGATGAGATCATCCCCGGAGATATTCGAGAACCATCCAGTCGCTCTTCCACGTAAAACAACGGTCAATATTGGAAACAATTAGAACATGCCGTCGCCAACCGCCAGAATTCGAAAGATCGGGAATTCTGTAACGGAGATAAATAGACAGCCCTCAAGAGGGAGTACACAGTCTGAACGAGCCCATACGATCGAGCTATTCAGTGGCGTAGTAATATAAATTAAGTTGTAGATTAAGTGTTAAATAAATTAGTTAAACCAAGTTAAGTTTATTTACGTTACAATTGGTGTCGGAAGTGAGATTTTGAAAATAAACAAGTGATCGTGGAGTGGATAGTCAGAAAAATAAATTGATAGACCTTTTTGTACGCCCAAAATAGACAGTGGCCCGGTTTTCGCGAAGTGGACAATTGTGCGTGGGAATATAAACTGATACACTGTTCGCGTGAAACAGAAAATAGACAGTGGCCCGGTTTTCGCGAAGTGGACAATTGTGCGTGGGAATATAAACTGATACACTCTTCGCGTGAAACAGACAATAGACTGGTGGCCCGTGGAAAAGAATTCGCGAAGTGAATTTTTAACAAACTGATAAACTTTTTCGTGTGAAACAGACTGATACCTCGTCAAAGACAAAATGTGTTCAAGGAAAGTGCGCCTTGCGGATTTGAAGGTAGCGGAATTGAAACAGGAATTGGAGGAAAGGGAACTGGAAACAACGGGTAAAAGCAAGTACTCCAGGAAAGACTTGCAGAAGGACTTATACAAGAAGGTGAGGCCCGAAACATTTTTATTCGAAGTTCCCGGAGGTGATTTGAGTCCGATAATAGAATCCTTGAGAAGAAGCTTGAAGAAAATTCAAGAAGCCTGGAAGAGAATGCTAGAAATCTGGAAGAGAAGCTGCAACAAAATTCTATAAATCTGGAAGAAAGCTTTCTAAAATCTGGAAGAGAAGCTTCAAGAAAATTCTAGAAATCTGGAAGAAAAGCTTCTAGAAAATTCAAGAAGCCTGGAAGAGAAGTTCCTGGAAAACACAGAAGGTCTAAAAAAAGAATTGTGTGGTGTGGCTAAATTTCTAGAAGAAAGAATGGGAACCGTTGAGACGGAGGTAGATAAAATAAAGGAAACGATCAGTAAGCTGGAAAAACGAATTAATAGTGCGCCCTCCACAGAGATGGTTAACGAAAACGCAATGCTGGACTTGAGTTTGAACTTGGATAAAGTTCAAGAGGGTATAAAAGATGTCAAGGTCATTTCTGAAATAGAGAAGCTTTCCATGAAGCCGCCTCAATTCGACGGAAAAACTCCATGGGAAAATTACCGCCGACAGTTTGAAGCAGCAGCCAAAGCAAATGGATGGAATGCAGGGGAAAGAGCTGTAGCACTAACACTTGCATTACGTGGAAAAAGCGACGAATATTCTACAAACTCTTACCGCCCAAGAACAGGAGGACTATGATCAGCTGATTAAACATCTAGAATTACGATATGGCCAGGCCCATTTGGAACACGTATACCACTCCCAACTGAAAAATCGCTGCCAGAAATCGGGCGAATCCTTACAAGAATTCGAAGCTGACATTGCACGCTTGGTTCGTCTCGCATATCCAGCCACACCGGAAAATGTAATGGAGCGATTAGCGGTTCAGGCATTCTTGGATGGACTCCGTGACCAAGAAACCAGACAAGCGTTGACACTAGCTCGTCCAACACATCTCGTAGACGCACTGGCACGCGCTTTGGAATTTGAGGCAGCAAAGCAATCCTGCAAAAACCAAAGTAAAGTTCGAAGTATTGAAGAAGACTCACAGGAGCATGCTGACTTGGAAGCTGCCATAAGAAAAGTGATGAAGGAAGTGTTGCCTGAGAAAAGACAGATAAGATGCCGGAATTGTGGCAAAATTGGACATGTGCGTAGCAAATGTCCAACATTCATCGACTCCGATGCAGGAAAACAAAAAAAGGTCGACGAGAAGGGGCAATCGTCGGCATGTGTCCGGCAAGCCTCGGTTAACAACGCCTATGTCGCTATCCTTCAACGACAGAACAAAGGTGTCTTCGTAGACGGTCTCATCAATAACGAGCCTTGCACCATGCTGCTAGATACAGGTGCGACTAGGACAATTCTCGGGCCTTCCTTTGCCAGAACACCGGAACGGATTGAACCGACAACTTGGAAGCTACGCACAGCAACAGGGGAGCCAGCTACTGTATATGGCGAGCTACCGATTGAAATAATTTTGGGCAGCACTAAAGTGAAACATCAGGCACTTGTAGCGGACATCGAAGACGATGCAATCATCGGAATGGACATCATGAATTCCAGAGGGTTTGAATTGGATTTCAAAGACGGCGTCCTACGTGTCAACGGAGAAGAGCTGGTGCTTCATGGGAGAAGTGAGGGGTTGATCCGTGTGTTGTTGGCTGAAGATGTAAGCGTACCTGAGAGGGCTGAAACCATTCTGGAGGCTCGCCTGGACGGGAGTACGAGCAGTGGAAACGTGGTGATGTTCGAGCCCAAACTTCATGATGAGAAAATTGGACGAGGGATTGCACTAGGGAAGACCTTGTTGCGTGCTGACAAATTTGTGCCCGTAAGGGTTATGAATGTCAATTATTTTCCAGTGACCTTGAAGAAAGGAACAATATTGGGGCACTGCTCGCCAGTTTCCTCAGTGATCCGGAGTGTACGAGGTACGATTACAACCAAATTTGTGCCCGTAAGGGTCATGAATGTCAATTATTTTCCCGTTGCCCACAGAACTAGAAAATTAGTTGCCATCTCTTCCAAAGATATAAAACCAGCTCAACAGCCCAAACTAAGAGATTTAGTCAAAAAGTACCAAGACATCTTCGATACAGGACAAGGAAAAGGAGGTCGAACTAATGTGGTCCAGCACAAGATTGATACTGGGGGTGCCCGACCGATCCGGCAATCAGCAAGAAGACTTCCTCTTGCCAAGAAGGAAGAGGCTGACAAAATAGTCAGCGATATGGGAAAAGAAGGAGTTATCGAACCATCTGACAGTCCCTGGTCCTCTCCAGTCGTACTGGTGAAGAAAAAGGATGGATCGACACGCTTTTGTGTAGACTATCGCCAACTTAATAATGTCACGAAGAAGGACAGTTACCCTCTCCCGAGAATAGATGACACCCTAGACACGTTGGCTGGTTCCACGATTTTCTCGACCCTTGATCTGAAGAGTGGATACTGGCAAGTAGAACTGGCTCAGGAAGATCGAGAAAAGACTGCTTTTACCATCGGCTCAGGATTGTGGCAGTTCACCGTTATGCCATTCGGGCTCTGTAATGCTCCCGCAACATTCGAAAGATTGATGGAAACAGTACTGAAGGGACTCTCATGGAACACGTGTCTAGTGTATCTCGACGACATAATTGTGGTCGGCAGATCGTTTGAGGACCACGTGAAAACCTTGGAGGAAGTATTCCTGCGACTGAGGAACTCCGGATTGAAGCTGAGCCTAAGAAATGCCATCTGTTCCAAAAGAAGTACGATACCTCGGCCACGTTGTCTCTGGGAAGGAGTAGCAGTGGATGACCAGAAGATCAAAGCTGTTAAGGATTGGCCCATCCCAAAAGACATTCACCAACTTCGAAGTTTCCTTGGTTTATGCACATACTATCGCCGATATGTGCTGGGATTCGCCAACATCGCTAAACCACTGACCAAGCTCACGGAAGGCCAAACAAAGTTCCAGTGGTCCGAAGAATGTCAAGACTCATTCAGGAAGCTGAAAGGAGCTTTGATCAACGCACCTATACTGAGCTATCCCCTACCCAAAGGGAAATTCATTTTGGATACGGACGCCAGCAACGTGGGACTTGGAGCTGTCCTATCTCAGATCCAGGAGGGACAGGAGAAGGTCATTGGTTATTTCAGCAAGACGCTTAGCAAACCAGAGCGCAATTACTGTGTCACCAGGCGAGAGCTGTTAGCTGTTGTAAAGGGAGTGGAGCACTTCTACAAGTACGTGTATGGAAGAAGATTCCTGTTGAGAACTGACCATGCCGCTCTCAAATGGCTCTTACAGTTCCAAAAATCCTGAGGGTCAAGTAGCACGTTGGATCGAGAGACTCCAAGAATTCGATTTCGAGATCGAACATCGAGCCGGAACTAGCCATAAGAATGCAGATGCCTTGTCGCGAAGACCATGTCCAGATGATTGCTCACATTGCCGACGAGCAGAAGAGAAAGAAGCAACACTTTGTAGAACCGCGGCAAAGGATGACAACTGGAATGACAGCAAGATCCAGAAAGACCAAGAGAAAGACCCCGAACTTGGCTTAGTCGTCAGCTGGAAGAAGGGCAATCGAAGACCATCATGGCAGGAAGTCGCAGGTTACTCGCCGGCTGTTAAGTCCTATTGGGCACAATGGAACTCTCTTATTCTGGACAATGGAATCCTGAAACGTGTGTTGGAGGCCGATATTGGTGGGAAGACAGACGCCAAATAATTGTTCCCAGGAACAGAAGAGAGAAGTGCTGCGGAAATCCATGATGGAGTCGCCGGAGGGCATCTGGGAGTAACGAAGACCCTGCAGAAAGTGAGGCAACGGTTTTACTGGGCCAATTGTCAAGCTGACGTCCAGGACTGGTGCAGAAAGTGCGCTGTATGCGCTGCTAGCAATGGACCTCGAATACGACCCAAGGCCCCGATGCGTCAGTACAACGTAGGCAGCCCGTTCGAGAGAATCGCCATTGACATCGCCGGCCCGTTTCCCGTATCCGACCACGGGAATAAATACATCCTTGTGGCAATGGACTACTTCAGTAAGTGGGCGGAAGCCTATGCCCTGCCCAACCAGGAAGCCATCACCGTCGCCGACGTCTTGGTGAAAGAATGGATATGTCGATTTGGTATTCCAATGGAGCTGCACTCGGATCAAGGCAGAAATTTCGAATCCAACCTTTTCCAAGAAATATGTCTACTGCTGAACATCCGCAAGACAAGAACCACGGCCCTACATCCGCAGTCTGATGGAATGGTGGAACGGATGAACAGGACGATCAACCGCCACTTGTCCAAGGTTGTCTCTGACCATCAAAGAGACTGGGACCAGTATCTTCATTTGTTCCTGATGGCCTATCGATCCGCAGTACACGAGTCAACCGGTCAAACTCCTGCCAGTATTATAATGGGCCGAGAACTGCGACTGCCTTGTGACTTGAAGTTTGGGATACCGCCAGGACAAGACACTGCGGGAGAGGACTACGTCAGCAAACTTCGGCAGAGAATGGACGACATCCACGAACGAGTCCGGTTGAACATCCAGAGTGCCAGCGATAAAATGAAGAAGACCTATGACATCAAGGCCGACGCTGGAGGATTTAAGGTTGATGACCTGGTTTGGCTGTACAACCCCAAACGTCGTCGTGGACTATCACCAAAGTTGCGGAACTCGTGGAAGGCCCGTATAAAATCGTGAAAAGGATAAACGACCTTGTGTACCGAATCCATAAGCCACCCGAGGGAAACCAAGGGTCGTCCATTTCAACAGGTTGGCCCTTACGCTGGAAACCATGACCAAGTTCGCACCCTCAAGCCACCGGAGGATGATATGACGTTCGAGAAGTTTATGTCCTTGTATTCAAACGGGCAGAAAGTTCTATATGGGGTTACTAGAGAGGAGTCACGAGACCTTTTCGAGGTGCCTGCTGACTACGCACTAGCGCACTGTGTGGCAGAAGATCTTCGAATGTCCAGGGGCATCGCCGTAGTGTTCTCCAAGAAATTTGGTCAACTCCAAACACTGCGGGGGCAGAATCCAGAAGTTGGTGGGGTGCTACAGTTGAAGAAAGGCCAGAGAAACATCTACTACCTAGTTACCAAGAGGCATTCCCAAGATAAACCGTCCTATGAAGATGTCTGGAAGAGTCTCACCAAACTAAGAGATACTATGGTGGACCAGAATCTGGTGGATCTAGCAATTCCAAAATTATCCTGTGGTATTGATGGGTTGGACTGGAGAGTCATAAGAAGTATGCTGGAGGCGATATTCAGATCCAGCGGCGTCAGGATTTTGGTTTGCTGTAACCCTCTTCCACGACCGATCATGAAGACCGTGGAGTGTTACTTCCATCGAACTTCACGGTGCAGATATGGGGAGTCATGCAGATATCGTCACACTCCAAGGATGAAATTTCGGGACGAAATGCCTTTAAGAAGGGGGCAATGTAACGAACCTAGGCCGGACCTGTCGCCTCACACGTTGCCATCGACAGCGATGAGATCATCCCCGGAGATATTCGAGAACCATCCAGTCGCTCTTCCACGTAAAACAACGGTCAATATTGGAAACAATTAGAACATGCCGTCGCCAACCGCCAGAATTCGAAAGAACGGGAATTCTGTAACGGAGATAAATAGACAGCCCTCAAGAGGGAGTACACAGTCTGAACGAGCCCATACGATCGAGCTATTCAGTGGCGTAGTAATATAAATTAAGTTGTAGATTAAGTGTTAAATAAATTAGTTAAACCAAGTTAAGTTTATTTACGTTACAATATACACAGAAGGCTATGAGAAAGGCAGGTGGGTGTGTGAAATTCAAACCCACTGATGATATGATTGATTTGGATGTTTGGAAATTGAATTGAATATTTTATTTATATTAATTTATCCTAAGATGTGAATATTTTTTTATTTTGTTTTTAGCCATGTGATTTTTTTATCACTTACTTCTTTCTTCAACAGTTCCTTAAGTTTTTAGGAATATTTTATTTATTTTTCATATTATTTTATTTATTTTTTACTTATAAAAATAAAAAAGGCATGAAAAACGTGTTTTATTAAATCAAGTGGATTCTTGTTCATTGTTTCCATCGATAATATAACAATGGAAAATATGTTTTTTATTAATTTTATCAATGTGAGGATTTTGTGAGGAATTTCAAATTTGAGCGCGAAAATGTGAGGGTTACAACAGCTGAATGTGAGTAATTTTTACATCTTACATTGGCAACACTGTCTGGGAGCCAACTTCACATTAGTCATCTGTTCTGTTGTTGACAGATTGACAGAACTTCTGTCAATAATCATATAATCAACAACTAACCTTCATTTAGCTGAATATTTGTAATTTGATAGGTATCGAATACTCAGTACAAATTACCAATATCAAAAACTGATCCAAAATTTCACTATGGATCCAAAATCGGATGAAGGTGAAATGAATGCTGGCGAACTAACATTTGCTCAAAAGCAATCAGAACGAATGAAAAAACTTCGGGAACTTCATAGATTACGGAATGAGGCTAGAACACAAAATCATCAAGAAGTTGTTGCAGAAGATGCTCGAAATAATTTACCGCAAAATTGGGAGAGTAGGAAGCGCAGAGCCGAATGGATATTGAATGATCAAAAGGAAAGGGAAGAAGCAGCCCAACAAGGCGAAAACTATGATAGAATCAAATTGTTGAATGTATCTGCTGTTGAAGCAGAGAGAGTGAAAGGATGAAGAAAAAGAAAAACCCAGATGAAGGATTTTCCAATTATGAGGCTGCTTCAGTTCGACAGTATAACAGGTAGTGTATTTGACTGAAATGAAAAACTCTACCATTGATCTACATGCAGGGGTGGAGGTTTATTAAGGCGTCATGCTCATGCTCCCTGAAAATAGCTGTTTGACTTTTCTTACGTGTTTTTGCTTCCTGAACACGAATCTGAAAGAAAAATGCGGCGGTCTCATACCGTTTCCGAGATATGTTGACTTTCTCCTTCAAAAGGTCACTTTTAGGCACCGTTTTTGCGCCCAAAAATCACTCACAATGCTTCCTCCTTTTGACCAGCTTAAACTACAAACACCAAATCACCCATTTTTGGTATAACTTTGCACAAAACAAAGCCTGTTTTATCGAAAAAAAAATACTTGATCAACAGTTACAAGCAACCTAAATTTTCACATTTACTAAATTTCATCTGTCAAATGTGAAAAGTTAGGTTATTTGTCACTGTCAAACAGCTATTTTCAGGGAGCATGAGCATGACGCCTAAACCTTTACCTTAATTCAGAACCACAATACCTATATGGGACCATTACACGTTCAGTAATAATGTCATTACCTGAAAATAATGACATTATTATTGAACGTGTAAATGTATGAAAGTAGAATGATCGCAAGTAATGAAGCGTTAATGAAGCGTATCCGGATATTTTGATATTCGAGCATCATTCTTAGCATAGGGAGGGGATACTGTCAGTAATAATGATCGTAAAGTCTTTTCATGGAAACAAGATGGACGGACCTGCCGCTAGTGAAACTGAAAGTAAACACCCCAAAAACGAAGTTGTTGACGTGCGGCTAAGCGAGGTCTCTGCTGAACAGCAGAGGAGATATATGATTCAACAAGCGAGGAATTTCTTCGTAATTTCATAGAAACTTATGAAAGTCTTCCAGAATTATGGAATTCCTCACTTGATATTTATATGAACAGAACAAAAAGAAACGCAGCTCTAAATAAGTTGTTAGTCATTTATAAAAAATTAAAACCAGAAGCAAAGCTTCCTGACGTCAGGAGAAAAATAAACACGTTGAGGTCGAATTACCGAAAAGAACTGAAAAAAATTGTTACATCGAAGAGATCCGGAATTGGTACGGATGAAGTATACGAAAATAATTTTTGTAATCACTCACTTCCTTCGTATCACTTATTTCCTTCAATAACACTAAATGCGAATAATTTTCGCGTTTTTTCAACCATTCCTTCATCCAATAACGACGTTTAACAGAACGTTTCATACTTAATGCAATAATTATAGCTAGACATGCTTTTTTCTTAAAATCCATTTCTGATAAAATTAAAGTCGCTGTGATTTCTACGCCACTTGAAACATCATAATGACAAAGAAATAATATCAGTAATAATGAACATGTAAGGTGCGAAAAATAATGACAGGGAATGACGGGGAATATTTTAGTATTGATGTTTCTGTAATGATCTGCTGGAATGACATTATTACTGAACGTGTAATGGTCCCTATAGAGATATAGTGTCAGAAATGTAAGAATAGTCTTCATATAGTATTGGTATACAATCATAGGGACAGATGCCAAATATTTGACTTTTAAAGCATCACTCAACAACTTTGCAGGGCCTTGCTTTCCAAATAAACGTAATGAAGCTTCAAATAATGAATCACACCGAAATACAAATCATAGGTAATAACTTCATTCATTCCAATAAACTACAATTATTTTAGTAGGAATGAAATAAATAAATGAATTTTTAAATAAGTGTATGAATTAGTATACTGAAAATCAGAGGAATATTAATAAGAATTATTAAGAGATCCATTATTTTTTTTAATGAGTTGTGGAAAAATCTGTTTTTCATTTGATTATGCAAAATTTGAGAGCCGAGACTCCTAATAAAGGAGTGAATTTAACGTTTGCCAGTATAGGGTCTGAAGCATTCAGATACAATTTTAGACAATATTATTTATTTTCTTTGTCTGTTGAAGGTGGCGGATCCAAGGTACTGGTTAGGGGGGGTAATTAATATAAACATTCTCATATAAGAAAAGTAAAATACGAATATAGTTCCAATAGATATATGAAATTATAAAAACAAATAATAAAGTTCGGTATACCACAAAAATGGGATGATAATATATTTCCAGTCAACAATGTCTGCACAACATAAAAATAATTTCAGTCATCATATGAATAATAAATAAAACAAACATTCTGCATATGCAAAAAAATCATATAAAACATTCCCAAAAGGTACTTATAAACATTATAGTAAAAACAACATACTCTATATCACAAACATAAAATATCATCAAAAAGGAAAAAAAAAAAAATTAAAAAAAATTAAAAAAAAAAAAACAACATTCTGTTTAAAAAAAAGTAAATAAAATATTTTGCAGTCGTACAGCTTACAATTACAATAAAAATCTATTTTATATTATAAATTCCAGTTTTATTTTTTTTACCTTTCGCGTTTTACGTTTTCTACATTGACATTGATATCTCTGTGAAAATGTAATAGAGCAAACAGATAATCTCTCTTGAGACATGGTAGACCTCAGCCATGACTTCAGTCTCTTCAAGAAAGAGAAACTTCGTTCTGCTGATGCGACCGTTACTGGAATCGTACAGAGGATCTGTAGAAGCATATTAATAGCGGGATAAATTTCCCTACTACACTCCTTGAGAGCTGAGAGAGCACAATCGGGAATTTTTGTTAGTTTCTGTTTCCAATATTCTCATCAAAAAAATAATTCCGACTTAAGATTCATCGACAATAGATCGACGACATTCATAGGATTTACTTTTATCATATAATGTGAGATAATATTTACAGAGTCATTCAGATCACTCTCAGTCTTTTATAAAATGATACTTGGTACTGTTACATTCAAACACACTCAATATATCTTCTGTGAATCTATCATTCAGATCTTCGATAATGCTATGCAATAATGGAATGAAAATGTTCACTCTATAATATGCCTCTTCACTTTCTGCTTTGGCATTCGGACGATTTGCTTGTCTGGCAGTAATACGCGGTCACGTCATGTCAATTCCCAAAGTGAGCATCATTTATGTAGTTTCCTCGAAAATTTTACCAAAAACCGAATCAGCATCCTTTCTTTTATCATTCAAAATATTTTGGGTACTATTTATTATATTTTTTGCCAGTTGTTTATCTAGCGATTTGGTTTGTAGTACTCTGCTGAGAGTTATTGTAAACTGATAAAATTTCAGAATGCGCATGAGTGTTACAAGAAACAAAGGGGTAGTTATTGAATTTTTCAAAAGCGTAGCTTTGGTAGATGAATCTCTCTGTCTCCATTGTGAGATAAAATCTAAAGCTTCTACGATTTTTATCAAATTCGTTTTGAACCTCAAAACTGCTTTATGTCTATCTATCCAACCATCTTGTTTCACATAAACTTATGAGAGACAACTTGTTCATAGATTTGTGAACATTATTTCTTTTTGACGAAGCATTGAAAAAGGCTCTTATGTTTTTCACTGTACCAACTGCATTTCGCACAGCTTGCACTGTAGAACATTTAGAAATTGATAAATTCAGTGCATGGTTGTAGCAAGGGCTTTTAATTGCTCCCTTAAGAGTAACTTTCAATTCCGTAACTGCACCCTTCAACTCGCCTGTCATTACACTACATCCATCTGTACCTATGGCAACACAAACAATTCTGCAAATCAAGGCCATATTTATTTAGTGTATGTTGGACTGTTTTTGCCAATACATCACCAGACAACACTGGTTCTTCTGTGAAATCATCATAATTTTCTTTATGACAGTCTATAAACTCAATAAAATCCTCTAGCATATGGAAATTATCTAAATCAACATACCTAATTATGAATACAAAACAAAATTTACAATATAGACCTTGTGAACTTTCAGAAAACATCAACCAGTTGAATTGTTTGAAATGTTTGGAGGATACATAACAAACACCTCACCTCTTTCCCACATTTTTTGTGTAGAGAGAATGGTAGTTTATGATTAGGTGGTATCCTTTTACATTTAAGTAAATTGTATTTGTCGAAATCACTCAGGTTTTTGTACGTGTAGGTTCCTATATCTATATACACACTCACATCATCAGTTGATGATTTGCATACTGCAGACGCAATATCCAGCTGATCTTCAAGGGATTCCTGAAATCTCTCATTTTCAACAAGTTGTATTTCATTCTTCATTGCACTCGGTGCACTCACATCATTAGTTGATGTTGAGGGTTGGAGTTCTACAACCCCAATATCCAGCTGATCTATATGGGATTCCTGGACTTTCACATTTTCGGCAAATTGTATTGCATTCTCTACTGAACTCGAACAGCTCACTATTTCTAATTCAGCTTTGGTAGGTGTTACTGTTACAACTGATTCGTCAAACTGTTGTTACACAGTTTTAGGTCGCTTGATAAAAAATTAATCTAAAGTGGCATTAATTCTTTTTTTTTTACTCATTGTTGTGTCTGAAAAATCAATAACATATTTGAAATCATGATTTGTGAACTTCCGGTTCACCCACAATATACTTACAAATTGATTTATTTAGCACTTGCACAACAGAAAGAACGATATAACCCTTCAAAAAATAAAACATGAAATAATAAGTCCTGCTGGCGCTCACTTACGGATGAAATGAAACAGAAACAGATTGAATCTCAGCCGCCGTCGATCTGTCGGGTCGGCTCGTCAATATTTGAGTTCAAGAGTGGATGATGGACAATGTATCTGAATTCGCTGATTCGGCTCAACATTTCCCCCTTTACCACTCCCTGGATCCGCCATTGGTTGAATACTGCATATGACAATAAACTATAAATCACGTTTTTCAAATACTAGAATGGGATGTAAAAACGAGAATCAAAACTACAGTGCCTATTACTCACCGTTTCTTTCAAACATGGTGCCATCCTACCATGCCCACGTTTCTTAAAATATGTGATAATGAATAAACAGTAGACCTCGGGTGCGTAGCCATCGGGAAGCAAAGTATTCAATGCTTAGGGGCCCATGAGAATACAGGTAAAAATGAAAAGTTGGATTCGAAAAAGACGGTTCAATATAGTAAACCCGTAAACATTGAAAATGGAAACTGACAACTAAATAAGTTGACAGTTGTTGACATATTTTGTATTTCTTGATAGAATGTACCCCATCTCTCTTTAATGCAGTTGTTTGGAGAGAAACAGACAATAAGTGACCTAGCGAAGTGACGTCACACCAATCATATGTCTGTTTAATGGGGCGACCAAATATTTAAATTTAAATTTCCATTTATTAAATCATCCACCCTTCCAAATCAGGAAAAATGTTTGTTCGGAGTTATTTGTGATATATGCCATAATAATCTCATCATTATAATGTTCTTTATGAAAGACATCATACATCTAATTATGGTTACCATAGTCCCCTATCTGGGCTACCACGTGAGGTCAATAAGCATTGTTCTCTATTAGACTTATTTAGCTTCTCATTTAGTTACTTTAAAAAATCTGTGAGACTGATTAACATTGATTTTAAATTAATATTGCTTTTTATGCAACTCTAATGTCTCTCTTGTAACCCTATTTTTTTTATGTAACTCTATCAAGTGGTACATATTTTCATTTATAATTGTTTTTTTTATCAAGTATCAAGGTGAGTAGTTCTACTGTTACAAAACACATTTTAGTACTAAGTTTATTCATATATGTTTATTTAGACTATAAAAATTTTAATTATATTTTAGGAGTCTTGTTTATGTACTTTATACAAATCATATATTTTATTAGTGTTTTTTTTGTACGTTTCTGCATCTATATATTTATTTGTCAGGAGTAACCATACCACTGAAGTCATCCATATCGATGCTTGGTATTACCATCAGCAATACCCTTTCCTGGGAAAATCACGTGAGGTCCATTGCCAAAAGTGCATCCCAAAAACTTGGTTTTTGTTTCGTGCCAAGAGCTATTTCACCCCCACTCAGCTGCTTATGATCTATAAGGCACAGATCCGACCTGTCCTGGAATACTGTTCCCATATTTGGGCTGCACCTAAACATATCCTGAGGCTATTGGATTCTGTCCAAGAAAGGGCAATTCGCTCGCGGTGATGCCTACTACAAACTCGCCACTTGTCTGGAACACCGTAGAAAAGTTGGCGATTTGTCTCTATTTTATAGATATTTTCATGGGCGATTCTCTTCTGAAATATCAACAATCGTTCCTGCTTTGGCAGTCTCTTCGAGATTAACCCGTCAAGTTCAGTCATCACACCCATTCCGTGGTCACTTTGGAGACCTGCAGAACATCACTTTCCAAAGACTCGTTCATCCAACGAACAGCGAGGCTTTGGAACTCATTGCCTAGGGAGGTGTTCCCCGAGGCATACAACCTCCAGAAATTTAAGAACACCAACTCCTACCTTCTTTCCCTTGGTTCCCACGATGTTCTCTGAACATTACAGGATATCCCTTTTCGTGGGAACCAGAACATAAAAAAAAAAAAAACATGTATGCAAAGGATTACCGTAAATAAAAATTCCTATTTACACTGGAAAACAGATGTGTTCAAATTAACGTTTTAATTAAAATTATTATCAGGCCATTTTCATCGCCCAGAAGTATTAAATCTAATCAATTTAAAAGTCAAACGAGGAGGAATGAGGGATGATTAAACTGTTTTTCAAGACAACCTGCATTCTACCAATTATGTGTTCAATAGCCCAATATCAAGAATACTAAGAGAAGCTACCTCATCAGGATTATTTTTTTTCAGCATCTCCATTGATTCATTCAAAAGTTCTATTAATAATTATGTATCTACTCTCTAGAACTGATTCTGTGCTTATTTTTGTATATTTTTTTCAGATTTAGGTATATTTAAACATGTAATTTCGCCCATTTTTATATTTATTTGTAACTGTAGGGGTTTTCCCGTTTATACCAATAAATAAATAAATAAAATAGTTGACACCATTCGCCATTAGAAAATAACGGCAGTTATTACCCAGCTTGTATTGTAGAAATCACTTCACACTCATTTCAAAATTTTCTCAAGGGACAGTGCCCAAGAAGTATGCAATGTGGGAACAATGCAATATATCTAGAACTACTTTGGCTTGAGGAAATATCTGCTGTTAATAACGAAATTCGTGTGGACTGTAAGATATTACTCAAATTTGCATACAAAATATATGCCTATCTCTGAAAGTAAAGTTAAAATCATAAAAACGAAACAGACTTTAGCAATAATTCCAACTTTGATAATACCTACTCAACCACCTCTTATTCATTCTCTAATATAACATAGGTTTATATTTCCATTTGAAAATTGGGTATCAGTTAAAAGTGTGGTATCAGATGAAAAATGTCACATATGAAGATTTTTGTGGAGTTTGACTATTCGAAATATGAACTGATATAAATTTTATTTTGTAGATTAATAAAAAACATGCCTCCAAAGGATATGGATCGCTATGAAGAACAAAAGGAAAAATATGGGGATGCATTCTATGCCGCACCAAATACAATAGTTCATGGTTTACATGTAGACAGGCCACAAGCTGTAGATAATTTAGTCAAGAGTGTTGAGGAACAAATAGCGAAGAGGAGCAAATATTCCAGGAGGCGTACTCACAATGATGATGCTGATATTGATTACATCAATGAAAGGAATGCTAAGTTCAACAAAAAGATGGAAAGGTTTTATGGGGAACACACTGCAGAAATCAAACAAAATCTTGAAAGGGGTACAGCGGTATAATGTGGTAGTTCTATCATTTTTTTGTAAAAATAAAATTAGTACAAATTCAATGAGATCTGTTCTTAACTGATTGGTTATTTGTGTTGATTTGTAAAGTCTTTGTAAATATTTTAGAGTTGAGACTTTACGGCATCATTCCCACATAAACATTGAACTGAGCTCACTGAATATTTGTAATTTAAAATTAAATAAAAAAATTATATATAAGCGTCAAAATGTCTGGAGATAATTAAAAAAAACCTTATTGTCCAAACTGATACTAGGCCCAATACTGATGCTAAAAGTGTGGAATGATAATGATATACAATAAATGTTGATAATATTTATATTCGGGCTACATTCAAATAAATAAACTATCTTGTTTCACAAACAAAATATTTTTGCGTTTGAATACATGTAAAGATGTGGAATACCTTCTGACAAACTTGATAGAAATGATTAAACATCACAAATAGCAGAGATTTACATACAGGGTGTCCCACACATAGGATCATTTTGAAAATTTTGTGTCTTGGGTAATTAGTTCTGCTCTATCCATCTGAAATATTTTCAGCGCTGCGGCATTGCCGCTTATATTGAAAAGTAGCAACAACTTTGATTTTTTAAATGAGACACCCTGTATATTATTGCATTTTTTGCTTTGCTATTGCTTAATGATGATTTTTGTATTATACTTCCCAATACCTATCTCAAGCGGTTTTCGAGAAATTCATTGATTTCCTTATTTTTTGTGCAAAACATAGCTTTAATTAAATGTTTATTACTGCGTTATTTGGACTCGAACAAAGCTGAAATAGTGGGTGTAGTTTACCAATATTCTGTGCATTAGTTATGTTTAAGGGAATTCGTTCTCCATTATACAGGGTCGTTCAGAATTTGTGATTTTTTCGATAGATACAAAAATGGTGAAAAGTACATTTTTTTAAATGGAACACCCTGTATATTATCGAATATCCTGAAAGACAATTAAAGTTCCTTTCAAATGATGTATCATGTTCCTATACCTAAATAGTCTGGTATCTGAAATAAAAGCAAGTTTCTATAAAAATTTGAAATATCTGCATTTGAATAGTATTATTATCCATTTTGACAGAAACACCAAGAAAATCACTGCTTGTCAAACTAAAAGATTGTCTTGCTCTTTTTTGGTCACGGCACCCTACTACCATTTAAATTTTCCAGTATTACGAATTGAAATAGGTAATATTACCCAATTGAAATGATCTGATTAAGAAATCAAATCCTCACCTGTTTCGTGAAACACATACCCAATTTCCCCAGAAGGTGAATGTTTGGGCAGGTATCCTGGGAAACCACATCGTTGGGCCTCTTTTTTTAAATACTAATTTAACTGGTGAGATTTATCTGGAGCTGTTGCAAAATGCAATAGAAACGTTAATCCTTGAAATTTTGGAAGATAATCCAGATGAATTCGGCAATGTGGAAATAACATTCCAACAGGATGGTGCTCCTCCACATTATTACGGTGCAGTAAGACGGTATTTGGATGAGGAGTATCGTGGTAGATGGATTGGACGACGAGGTTCAACGGAATGGCCAGCTCGATCACCGGACCTCACACCTTTGGATTTTTTTCTGTGGGGGTACCTTAAATCGAAGGTTTACGCCACTGAACCTGACAATATTGACGTTTTAAAACAACATATTGTTGCAGAATGTGATGCTGTTTCCGCAGACACATTTGCAAAAGTACGAGAAGAGTTTAAAAATAGGATATTTCACTGTCAGGAAGTAAATGGAGGTCACTTCGAGCAATTTCTTTAAGAAGATACTGATTCTTAAATCTGTAATTAATATCATACTGAATGGAATTTAAATTTTAATGTTTACTAATGAGCCATTAAAACTGCCATAAACACAAACAAAATCAGTATCATTGAATAGGTTTTTCGATACCTTTTAAAAGAGGTGTCGCTTGCCGTAGGGTTCCATTTAAAATTATTGGTCACAATGGCCTTGTGACGTCATCTTTGACGATTTCGTCATCTATCATCACTAGTAGGGAAGTTTACAACCTTTAATATTCAGTTTCCAAATTTCACTTGTTTATGTATAATCGTTCCAAAAATAAGAGGGGGGGAGGGGACTTTTGAGAAGCACTGTATATACATGGTAGGTCTTTTTTTTCGAAAGTTTGGGTGACATGAACATGCTGATCTAGTATGTCATAAAACACAGTGAAAATTGTGTGCTAGAATAGCTAGATTACATTATTTATGAATTCAGGTTCTTCTTCATTATTGAAATCACCAAGTTTTATCTTTATAGGCTATTTTAACTCGGTCAGTACTGATAAAGCGATCACATAGATCGTTGAGATTGAGTTCAACTGCATCACAATCATGTACAGCCAGCAAGGCACCATTACCACAAGTAATAATGTTCTTCAGGTATCGATCACATCTGAACACAAAATAATTTCTTCCAAAGAGCTCAATGTTCTACTTGCTTGTAATCAGGTTTCTGTAATTGCTACCAGCTGGAATTCATATAAGTATGATGATTGGAGAATCTTATCTTTCTGATAGCAACATTTGGACAATTCTACAAGATGTTTTTTGGATTTGTGGGACACTTGAACACTTTTTCTCTTTTGTTGTGTCTTTCTGCTGTGCTTGGCTGTTATTGTCAGGGATTATGTCAGCATTGATACCTATAATTTTCTTGACTTTGTCAATGGTGTGCCGATCATTTCAGTGACTCAAATTTTCATCTCTATTGAAATATAATTCATTTGAAACTAGACAATGCAGGGATTGTTGAAAATAAACTTCCTTTGAATGGTAAAAAATCGAAATGAAAATTAAAAATGTAGTCTGATGAAAAATGATTATCTTTCGTTCGCTTTTGTGGAAATATTCTGCGAAATTAAAATTCGCAATGATTTAAGTTGAGGTATTTACAATTTCATAAACTCAACAAGCATGTCAGGAATTTTTTGGTATTTCAATTAAGAAAGAACCATATCTGGAGTTGATAGTGATACTTAATTTACAGATCGAATAATTTTGTAAGATAATCATACAGTTTTGTTGTTTGAAAGGAGAATTAAAGTAGTACTTTTTTTTTTACTCTGAGTTGATAACTGGCGAACATTCTGAAACTGTATATTTATTGTCGAATATTTACCAATTAGGAAACTCTAGAAAGCCTAATGGAATTCCTCATCAGTTCAGTAGATTAGTATTAATTTCTATGTCCGATATTTCAAATTATTCTATAATTAGCTATTTTTATTTTGAACTGTTTAATTAATTTGTTTTATTTTTCAAATAATAATTTAAGTGTTTTAAAATATATTTGTGAAATATCTCCTCATTCCTCTAGGAATCAGAGGTATTCAAATTCAGTATTGAATGGATTCTGTGGGCAATTCCAGAGATTGCGGAAGTATTGTTCAGGATATAGAGGGTTACCATGTAGTGCTATAATTTTTTTCCAGATTATTCAACAGCTGAGAGCGCCAAAACAAATAATGATTATAATGACGAATGAACCCTTCATAGGCAGAAAATAAGCAGTAATAAAATAATTTTAGTTTCAATACAGAAAACTTCAAATTTTTAATCATCTGTGACTGAAAGATGAACTTTAGCCACTATCTTGCATCGTTCAACATAAGTATTCATGTTTGAGAAATATTCTCAATTGAGTTTTTCCTTTTCATGCATTTTATATTCCATCATTGAATTATTTACAAAATATAAAATTTCAAGGAAACTTCATTATTTATAGTTTATCTTTTGTTAGATTGTCTATAGTGATGGTTTCTAGAAAAAAAAAACCTTTACAGTGCAGCATTACTCAACACGTCAATTAAGACTAGCTGGAATGATTCATAACCTCAGTTTGTGAAACTACATCTACATTTCAGAATCATCCTTCTCAATAAAGAAAACATATATTTCATAGAAGTGCAAGATTGAACCTTGAAATTACAACTTCCTTAACTTCAATCGTTTACTTTTCTTCAAAATTATTTTTTGATAAAACATCCACAAGTTGTCTTATTTTTCTGAATGTGTGAAATGTTGATCTTTTTGGTGGATCATAGTTCTATACATTTATTTTCCAATCTATTCATTTTGAGTTGATAAATATGTCCAATATTCAAAAGCAATATTGATTACCAACCTAACGACAAAAAATGATTACTGATAGCTATAAAAATAAACCAGAGAAACATTAAGTTTTCATGCAATTCAGAATACAACTGTTTTGTTCAAGGGTATAAGAGTCCTTCAGGTGCTAACTACCAATAGCAATTAACATTTCACACACTACTTTGATTTGATTTTTCATTAATTTCTCAACTTTTTTTTCTATCCAAATCACCTTTTTTAAATTTTTTTACATATTTTTCTTGTTAGGGTTTTTTTCATTATGCTGAATTTTCATTGTCAGTAATTTCAAATTCATGGCTGACAACTGGCTGCATTTTGGCCCAAAATCAATATTATTTTAAAGTTCCATATAATATGTAATTGAGATATACCAACCTAATTAGAAAATAAGTGTGACACTCATTAAAATCAACGGGTTCGCCACAGTTTGGGGATGAATGAAAAACATTATTTAATCAAAATAAGCATTTTCATTTTTATTATAAATTATTTTTATTTACAATTTGAATCAACAAAAACTTGAAATGTCACTTAAATAATATATTTCTGAGCAATTATAAGGAAACAAATTTTGTAAATAAAATATAAAATTAGCAGTTCATTTTTTCTACTTGCCTATAATACCCACGAATGAGTTATTCCTGAAAAACAAAAACAGTGTTAGTAAATATTGTCATGATTTTGAATTATGGAAAAGTTTCAACATATCTGACAAATGAAATATCTCTGTGGGCAAATATCTATGATATTTGTTAAATTTTTCACTTAGCAGATGATGTCTTCAGTTCCTCAAGGATCATCATCCCATATTTTTTTATACTACCCTAAGTTTCCAATGTATCTAATGTTTAGGATGAACATTCCTTTACTCTATGACAATATTCCAGTGGAAAAGATTAAAACTTGAGCAGTTAAATTTGAAGCATCTTGCATAATTTTTATTAACCATATACTCTTAAGGACATTCTTGATTTTTTTTTCAATTAATGTGGAATTTTGTTAAATATTTTCTATGTTATCTTAAAATATTGGTGTATTGCCAATATTTCATGCTGAAACAATAATGCTTAGGAAAATATAGGGTTGGGTGTCTAAATGCCCTAACAGATGATATTTCTAGTGTTCACAAAATATTGATATCCCTCTCCATTTTGAACATATTTGCCTGTAGTTATATGTGAGAATTTTGTTCATCTTACTTTTCAGAAACATTGTATTTCTCAATTCAATGTTAGATTCTCTAACAGGAATTCAGCTGTTATTATTTATTAATACCCTTCAACAAATAAACAAAAATACTTATTTTTATTATACTCCTGAAAAATTTACTCCAACAGTTGAAGATTGTTTTGAATAATGGTATGCTTTATGTGAACTTATTTTATAAAATATCTCGAGTTTTGATCTGAAGTATTTCTGTATTTTGTGTGTGTCTCAACTTAATTCACACAACTTACTAGTTTAAATAGATTGAAATAGTTGTGAGATAAACTCAATTCATCATCTGAAGCAACATTTTAATGTTTTCTGTAACTTTGCATGACTATATAAATACATATAATTTTCCAACACATCTATATATTGCTGCTTGGCTGTCCAATAGAAAACAAATTTTTGTGCTCCTTGGATGATTTTACAATACTTTTGGGCACAAATATATCTGTGTGGAATATTTTCAGGAAGTTACTTAGGGCTTTGATTAGCCTGCAGTTCCTAGTTATAAAAATTTCAGTTTTTGGGCCATCTTCAACCAAACAACCATATGTCAATTCAAAAATACAGTCCACATCCCACAGTGTAATTCCATCAATTTTTTTTCTGGAAGAGATTAGGCTCTTTATTCTCCAACAATCATCCACATATTTACTTTTATGGACATTAAACTCTCACAAGATCTCAGGAGTCAGGTAAATGGCTAATATAAATAGGTTGTTGCTAGAAAATTTTTATCATCGTGGTTGGTCTGTTAACGCAAAGATGGTCAAATAATCTGCGGAATCAAAAGATTTACTGATGGCCATTCCTGAGTTGTTGGCCTTCCAGATGCATAGATATAGACACTCTAACTCGGAAAAGTAGGATATACGAATGCACAAAAGCCATTATTGAAAGTGGGTTATAATAACTGCCTCCTGAATATTTTTCTGTGTCTGAATAAACTTATCAACAAATATGATTCAAATCATTAGTCAAACTAAGGTCACCCAATCAGGAAACAGGTATTTTATATAAAATCATATCTTTAGAAGTAACATTGGAATCGATTTTCGAGAGTAGGTAACTTATGTATGTCCTAATTGGTCATACAAGTTTTTTACCAAATCTTCATTACTCTTTGAATCTGGGAAATTGTTAAAATGCTTATCAAGTATTTGAGTATATTTTCATTTAAAATATTTTAACTTATTAGATTTGAAGATTGAAGAACATTTGGTTTTTGACTTGAAATTTTAATTTTTAATCAATATTTCACTTAATATTGCAAAAAGTATATATATATATATATATAAATGAAAAAGTAAACTCTCTAAGGTTTATCCACCATCAGGGAAAAACTTTGTTGAGGTTAGTTTCAATGATGTTAAAAATATTAATCTAAGTATGGATTTATGTAGCACCACTTAACATTTATCAATCATTAGTTGAACTCCTTATTTTACAATGACTGCATTTATATAGTCATTTAACAATTATCATTTATCAATTTCGAAGTTGGCCAACTTTTAACTTTTTTAGTTTAAATGAATCGGATTTTCTTCAAGTGCACAACTAGTACGCAGATGACCGTGGATTGGTCAGTCCGATGGTATAGGCGAAAAATCCCTCATGATCCTGTACAACCATCGATTTAATGATGTTCTGAAACATCCCTTTTCTTTACCTATTAATAGGCTTGACAGCCCATCTCCTTTTCCTCCCTTTCTTCATTAAATGTGAAGAACCTTACTGTAAACATCATTATTAACAGAAAAAAGATTCAGCTTCTTCAACTCCACTGTCCATTTTAAAATTAGTTTATTTCCAAGGCACAAATTGACATGAAAAATGTAAGGTTATTTTAAATGAATGGGATCTTGGACGTGTGCGCATAGTTACTATGACATTTTTACTAATTGTTGATTGATAAATGTTAGTTGATAAATGTTAAATGGTGCTGCATAAATCCACACTAACATAGTGTGGAAGAAAAAAAAACGTAGATCAATGAGTAAAACGAAGTTTGAAGTTAATAAAAACAACACATCAACATTGTTTACAATTATAAAAATGTGTAGTCTATGAGGTGTGACAAGTGAAACTGACAGGTTAGGAATTCCTAACCTGTCAGTTTCACTTATAGACTACACATTTATATTTATATAATTGTAAACAATGTTGATGTGTTTTATTAACTTTGAACTTCGTTTTATTCCTTGATATACGTTTTTTTTTCTTTCATATCAGTATGTTAGATGTTTAACATCATTGAAACCAACCTCAACAAAGTTTTTCCCTGATGATGGAAATGAACATTTCCGAAAAATTGGATAAACCTAAAAGTGTTCACTTTTTCATTGCTGCTTCCCCCAATATGCCTAGTTTTGTACCTAACTAGTCAGCAAATAGTACCCACCCATATATATATATATATATATATATATATATATATATATATATATATATATATATATATATATATATATATATATATATATATATATATATATATATATATATAATATAGAGGATTGTATTTGCCAGGTTTTGCAGTCGCTTATTGAAATAGATTTTTGTTTCTGTTCAAACTTTCGGGATTTATTATCTCCTAAGTTCTATGATAGGTATAAAATTATTCGTACTTACGAAATGAGAGGTTATGAAATAGCTAAACAATTTAGGAAATTCTTCATTTGTGTAGGGAAAAATAATGAAAAACATTGAATTTGAACTCTCATATACATCCAGATAAAAACTTGCTATAAAAAAAATAAAAAGAAATTTCGGCCGTCTTATATATAGCGGATCATATACGAGAGGCAAGTCAGTCAGAAGATAGTCCTGGGAATATTGTTGAGCCTTGTAATTGTGAACAAGTATTGTATTGTTAAAGTATCTAAAACAATCAATAAAAGCGAAATCCTTAGATGTTACTGCATATTGCGAAGAGCTACATGCTGAATTTTGTGGTATCGAATTAGTAGATTCAAAATTATTTATCATAACCCTGTATAGACCCAGTGGTTCAATTGTTGATATTTTTATGAAAAATTTAGAGTTGTTGTTAGACAGATTTGTTCATCGTGACAGCAAAATCATATTACTAGTCGATTTTAATATCGATTTCAAAATTAACTCTTTACCTACAAATGAGTTATTATGTCTTGTAAATTCGTATGGATTAGCACTTACAATTGAAGAATATACTAGAATTTCCATTCAAAAATCGAGTTGTTTAGACAATATTCTTACAAATTTTAGCTCAAGCCTTTACAAATCTGGGGTCTTGGAACCCTGCCTCTCAGATCATGCTGGTCAATATATAATAATTGATGTAATACCCAATAATTCAGTCAATCACACTTACAGTAGGAATATTACAAATTCTGGATTCAAATTATTCAATGAGGAATTATCTCAGATAAATTGGAGTGATATGAAATTAAATTCTGATGTTGACTTTGTAGCTTCCTTTATGATCTCATGTTTTCATGGGCTAATAGAGAAAATATTTCCACTAAAAAAGAACAAATTTAATAAAAACAGACAGCTGGTGCCTTGGTTCAACAACGATCTGAGATCACAAAGGAACACACTGATGAGTTTAAAAACTGTATGTGATTCTACCAAAAACCCACGAGACATCAACATATTTAAGTGTTACAAAAAACACTATGAAAAACAGTTAATTTTAACTAAAAAAACAGCTTATGATAAGTATCTCTCAGATGCTGAAAATAAATCGAAAGCAAGCTGGCGATTGATAAATTTCGAAAGGAACAATTCTAAGTGTAAATGCGACACTTCAACGGACAAACTATCGTCTGATGATTTCGTTGAATTTTTTTCCAACGTGGCCGAAGATATAATCAAATCTTTACCACATGTACCCACCACAACATTCCTAAATTACAAAAAAATTCCCGCTCCATCTTCCTCATTTTTCATGCAGCCTGTAACAATTTCTGATGTCAGAGAAGCTATCTTATCTCTGAAAAACTCAAGATGCCTAGATATCCATGAACTTAGTAGCAGAATCTTAAAAGAAACTATTGATACAATTGCAGAGCCTCTAACAAACCTAATTAATCAAATTTTCGAAACTGGTAAATTTCCAGATATTTTCAAATATTCCAAAATCCTTCCGCTTTTCAAAAAAGGGAATAGGGATGAAACTGATAATTATAGACCCATTTCTATCATCAGTATTTTTTCGAAACTGATTGAAATTATCTTAAAGCAAAGATTATCCAAGTACTTCGAAGAAGCAAGTTTTTTTTTATTTCCAGATATTTTCAAATATTCCAAAGGGTGGTTGAGCAAATAGTTGCGGGTCTTGAACAGGGAAATCATGTGGGTATTACTCTCTGTGATTTATCTAAAGCTTTTGATTGTGTTTCCCATGAAATCCTTCTTGAAAAACTCAGCTACTACGGAATCAGAGGTATCACTCTCACACTTATTGAATCGTATTTGACAAATCGTTTCCAAGCTGTATTTTTCAATAACGAATTGTCCAGTTTTAGAGACGTTAAATTTGGTGTCCCACAGGGTTCGGTCCTGGGCCCACTGTTGTTTGTAATTTATATTAATGATCTTCCTTCCTTCTTGGCCCCAAACGAAAGTGTTCTATATGCAGATGACACTACTTTAATTTATTCTCATGAGGAATATAATTCTCTAGAAAGCGTATCGGAAGAAATTGAAGAGAAAGCTGAACAGTGGTTCATAGCTAACAAGCTGAAATTAAACAACAATAAATCACAAAACTTGATAATCTCTACCAGGAAACCCATTCCAGAGGATAAAAATGTGAAGCTACTAGGATTCATTTTGGACGATAAGCTAATCTGGACCGAGCACGTCAGGCAACTTAATTTGAAACTGTCGCGCTCTCTTTTCTGTATTCGACAACTCAGACATTGCACAAATATAAACACCCTGAGATCAGTTTATTTTTCTTTATTCCATTCTCATCTTAATTATGGCATTGTAGTTTGGGGAAACTCATCTGCAGTTTCTAGCGTTTTCCGACAACAAAAAAAAGCTATTAGAATTCTGTGCAATGCAAAATATAGAGAAACCTGCCGACCACTGTTTAAAAATTTAAAAATCATGACTCTTCCTTCCATTTACATTTGGAATACTCTGATAGAAATTCACAAAAGAATTCCCACATTAATAACACAATCAGACATTCACCAACACAACACCAGATGTGCAGATATAATAAGAGGACCTAGACATAGGCTCAGTAAATCCCAAAATAATTCACTGAATTTGAACGTCTACAACATTCTTCCAGGGGAAGTTAGAAAATTAGGAACATTTGCTTTCAATAAAACAATAAAATTATTTTTGCTCGAAAACCCCTTCTACTCTCTTGAGGAATATGTTAAATGTGTAAGGCAAGGTGTAACTATGCTCAGGGTATCATGACTTGTCAATAACTTTTCAATAACTTTTCAATTATTTTAAATAATTGATGATATGATTGATCGACTTATGCTCAAGTTCTTGTATGTGATGTCCATTATGTCTGGAATAACATATTAATGTATTCAATTCAATATTCATTTTATTTTATTTATTTATTTACACATATTTTGACAAAAACTTTTTTACTACTTGTGAACTACAATTTTACTATTTTTGTAACTGTGACCTGTCATAAATGTATTTTGTGTACATAGATGATTAATAAAGTATCTATCTATCTATCTATCTATCTATCTATCTATACCTATTTTTGAGTTGTGTTTCAAAGTGTAACGGATTTAATTTATCGGACTATTTTTGAACCCCAGTTTCGTAACAATATTTTATATTCCCATTTTACTTTGTAGTGCCCTGAACATGACTTTATAAAAGTCGAAACATCGGCAAAGTTTCAGTTATTAGACCTTACCTCAATAAAATTTTCAATTTCCTGTATATTTTTTTGATTATCCAAAAGAACTTTTAATTTGTGACATGATTGTTTTTAGAAAAATTAAATCAGTTAAGTAACAAGCTCGTTTCCCTTCATCATGTTGAAAAATTATGAATTATCAGATTTCTCGTGTGAATACTTTCAGAAAACTCCGAAAGGTACCGGAGATTCAAGCAGGTTTCATTTTGAGTGTTCTCAGAATTGGATGTTCTTCAACGAAGGCGGCTTTAAGCGTAAGGATGCGAAATACCTTTCATCAACATCATCTTGAGAATTCATAAATTATCCGAATACTCGTGTCATAATCGTAAAAGAGAATCTACAGAAGAAAAAAATAATAAGCCTTTATTTTAATTTTGAGACTAAACAAAACCAATCTAACCGAAAAACATATTATATTGTGTGCTGGTGCTATACCTAGGTAGGTAGTCACTCACCACTGCCATGAACAATAAAAATGATAAAAAAACAAATTATTACAAATACTGTTCTCCATTATGTTCTGTGCACAAAATTGCACGTCAGTTATTGCTTCACTCAGGCGATGTTCCAAATCCTCCTTTGTTGTATGTGTATGTGTATTTTTCGAGTAAACCTGATTCTTTAGGTGACCCCATATGAAAAAATCCAATGACGTGAAGTCGGCTGATCTCGGAGGCCATCTTGTAGGGTCATTCGTGTCAATCCATCTATTTGGTCACTACTCCGGAAGTATTAGGAGGTGCACCATCACATGATATTAGGGTGTCTTATGCGGTACTCAAGTATCTGATATTTATGGGGCTCAAACCATGTTTTTCAGGATTTTTCGAACAGATTATTGTCCAATTGGCAATTATTTTTCGATTTGACGAAGTGAGATGGTGGGTTTGAAGGTTGTAAATGAAGTGGTAATTTGATTACTCTCGTTTCGGACGTTCATCATCTCGATGGATTTGAAAGTTTTTCACGACATGTCGATTGCTTGTATGTGCAGTGTTCAAGTGAATACTGACAAGCTCAGGGTGCTACTTACTTATTTAAATGTCTGACGTTGCAGTGGTGCGGGTAATTCTGTACTCAGGACTCTGTAGTTGTTCTGGCGGACTACAGAGGCGCACCACCACACCGCGATAAATCACCCGCATCACTGCACATAGCAGAATAAGTAGCACTTAAGCTTGTCGGTATTCACCTGAAGACGATTTCAGATACAAGCAATCGAAACGTCGAGAAAAACTTCATTAAGATGATATACTTCCAAAACGAGAGTAATCATGAGATGCTGGGATCAGCGATCAGCATACACAAGAACCAAAACATTGGTTTCCGTCTCTTCATCAATAATAAACCTAACTTGATCAAAAGCAGTGGTTCCATACTGAATTGCCTTTCCAAACATGCGAAATAGTTTTTACTTGGTTGGCGTTGTCTGAGAGGGAATCGTTCTCTGTATAGAATTCAAGCCGCAGTTGCTTTTTTTCTACATTCACCATAAATTAGCAGTAAATCTAGTTGTTCATTTCCAGTATATTTTTGTGCCATCGAAATGTTTTTCAACAACTCACAATTCTCTAGTATTCAATATGTAGAGCAAACTGTCACTTTGTTGATAAAAGGCGCTTTTTTGATAGAGCTTGTTGTTATTTAAGAAATAATAGTTGGAAAGGTTTTTATGGGGAGTACCTTTCGCTTTTGAGGCAATTTTTGACAACTGTTGAGAAATATGGGAGGTGCAATTTCATGGGGAACAAATTTCCATTTGGACATTACTTCGAAGCTTCCTCTAGTATGTGCCGACGCCTTTCGTCAGTTGAGATGATTTGAGTTGGATTTTCATGGCCAACCTTGTTGATTTGAAAAATCAACTGTATTTCCGCCATTTTTCAATCGATTTTTAAAAACAATCATGTCACAAATGTGAAACCGGAAGTAAACAGTTTTGAGTCGTGATGACAAAATAAACGTGAGAACCATAGCGACATACCAAAATTGATACCTGTATCTTCAAAACCATAGAAATATATATTTATATATATATATATATATATATATATATATATATACACATTATATTACGAAATATATATAGTCCTGGCTCGAAACCCTTAATTCTGAATTGGATGCATGATTAAATTTCTAAAATAGTTTTTCCACTGAGATTTTTTTTTTGTTAAAAGCAATTAATCAAATGATATTTTAAAAATGAACTACTATTCATGTCACATCAAATAATCTCTACAAACTCATGCTTTTGTTTGTTAAATTTCACAAAAGCTAAATTGATAATGCAGTATTAGTTTTAGAAAAAGAGCAAAACAACACAAAATCTCACACAATATCTTACGTCTTGATATTCTTGGTGTAACATGTATATGAATATTGTCCCCAGGTGATGCAGAGACTAAAAAATAAAAAACATACAAATTTACTTATATTTATTCAGCTGACAAATAAATGGAATATTGCTACCTTTATCATATTTGATATAGTATACTCTTTGAAAACAGTGTGGGCCACTTAAAATATCTCTTAAATATATTTTCATGGGAAAAAGCCTCCATGGAAAATTTGAGATAATATTCTCAGATACAAAATTGTTTTGATTTCCCATGTATTTATAACAACAAAAAGTTAGATCTATATGGGAGTCACCCAAAAAAATATACCAAGGGACATGGCAGACACACAACATTTTATATGATTAGCAAATATTATCTCAAGCAGCATTTGTTTGGTCATGGTTCCTTCAGAGAAAGAAAAAAATCTCCAAGAATTGTTTTTTGCACAACAGCCTTTCAATTATTTTCCAAGCAACCAAAAATTAAATTTCAGGTCCAAGCAAAGTATTCCTCGCAAACCAATATGAATATAAAGTTATTGAAGTCAATTAGACCTTTTTGTGATAAACTCATGCTGCTTGGTTAGTCAAACAAAGTTTCATCTTGTACCCATTATGATTGAATCGTTTTTGTTTTTATCGGAACAAGTAGATCATTGATAAGGAGAAATGATACTTTGGTAGATTGGAAGTCTTCGATAAGGATACAGTCTTGCCATCACCAAATATATGGCTATACTGAAATTTTTTTACGAATATTTTGTATCTTTTTTGGTCCAAAAACCCTTGGAAATCCCATATAAATATTTAAATTAGGCGAGCTAGTGAAATGTCCAGATATTTCATAATTTAATTTTGTAGCACTGATTCTTCGCCAACAATATGAATTTCACCAGAAAAATAATGAATTTTATTTTTTGCAGAATAGTGATTCAGTTGGTTTTTTGAATTAAGCGCCATAATTAAAGTCACTAGAATGTTTTTCTTTGCAAATTTCCAGAAGTCTGTACTTTTTTACTATTTGTTTCCTGTGATGATGAAGCAATTAAGCAGAAGGGGTTTGTAGTTTTACGGTCATGAATTTGGTGGTGGCATCACTGAATTCTTAGCAAAGTCCTCCATTGGTCCAAAACGCCCAATTAACATAAAAAAATCACAGAATAAATTTTATTTTATTGCTGATCAACAAATTTGACTAAATTAAAAATCTCATAATATTTTATCACAGATATCTAACTATTCACTTCATTTTATTGGTCCGTAAAATGATGAATTTGTATTTTACCAATGCTCACATTTTTGTTGCAACACGTGTATGTCTGGAAATTACAAGATAATATTTAGAAGAATTTCGATAAAAATATTAGGAAATGTACTTTCTCAATTAGCGTCGATGAAGCTACTAAAAATACCTTCGTTTCATTTATGTCTTGATCTTGTTTGCAACTATGGATTTTTTTGGCATATATCTATTCGAATACTCCATACCTGTGTTATGTAGTGTCCACCATAAATTCTGTACAATATTCAATTTTTTTATTATACATCAGTCTGTAATTTTATCAAAAATCAAAATGAAAATATACAAATATTTCATCATTCTCAGGGTGTACCTCTGAAAATACTAAATTAACCCAAGTGCGAACCACACTTGTTTACAAATTGGGTTTACAAACCTAAAAACATTTCCTTATAACACGAATATATTTTTTAGGGTTATATTTTTCTATGTTGAATATGAATAATATGTATTCTTTGGAAGGAATGTTATTTATTTCAAAAAATACTTCCCATTCGGAAAGCAATGCTATGGCATTTTTAATTGATTGCATTGAATTTTACAAAAAAGAAGCACCAATCAGAAGCAGGCAATGCAAAATGCATGTCTGGAAAACTGCCATAAAAAGTCTTCACTTGTGAGAAGCAATCAAATGGAGTGACAAATGCAGATTTTGACAAACACAAACTACTGAAATGCCATTATCAGAGTAACTGTACTTATCTTTGTAGTTTACTGCAGACGTTTGAGAATTTACATATTTTTACGTTTTCATTTTGAGTTTTAGCTGAAGAAAATATTTTTGACAGGAATTTAATTTGATATAGGAACAATTAATTAATTTTTTCTTATGGGCAGACTTAATGTCAAATGCAATAGGAACAAATAACTAACCTCATGACATACTGGGTTGATTAAAATGAAAATTTCCAGAGATGAGTGTTTTTTCAACAGTAGGTAATTGATATATTATATATATATATATATATATATATATATATATATATATATATATATATTTGATTCTATATGCACATCACAAAGGCAATATCCTCATCACACATTTATTTTCAAAACAATATATATTTTTAAACATGGTATATATCATTCTCTCCTTTCTAGTATACTGAATATACTTGGAGATGAATGGCTCGGATTAATATGACTTGGTAAACTAATAGCTTCGTTATTATTCAAAATGAAACCAATAGGTCTCGACATTGCTTGGGTGCTTGGTACATTATTCATACTTAAAGATCTAGAGGTACGACCGATACCAAAATTATCATGATTGAGCATTTGTAGTGTATCAATAGTTAGGTTAGGATTGACTGCCTCTGCTCTCGTACCGTGCAATATTCTGGGCATTTCGCACTGCTCACATTTGTCCAGTATTGGATGGTTCAGGAATGTACATATGCCACAGTTCCATTTAGGTCCTTCAATGTCAGCATTGGAAAACAATTGAGGACCTTGATACTGCAGCCTTCTTCTGTTTTGTGTCCGCAATCTAGGTGGTGGAGCCGGCGGGGGATCGAAGGTCAGAGGTCCGTGAGGTCCTGTGTAGATGTTGTTATAAAATGTTTCCCCTAAAATGAAAAAAATCGAATATTTAGCAGGTTGCATTGATGATTATCTATTTTGATCTACTTCTAAATTACTTGATGCATCTCTTGTCATGTCATGTATAATTTTTTTGTAAAACTACATATAAAATTGTGTGGTATGTTTCCTTTAACTCGCTCAGCATGAATTTGTGGTCTGCCATAGAAGAAACATGTAAAGCCCCAAAGCATTCTAGCAGAAAATGAGGTCGTGTTTCAGAATTATGTTTGATATTTTCATGTTTTAACATTTGGAGAATAAATTGAAGGTGTTATTTGACGTAAATGTGTGCTTGAGATATTTATATTGTCCAAACAATAAAAATATTTTTTTTTATGGAATTTTAGGTAGAACTCTATATTTTTGAAAATGTAGTATAAAGAATAATTGAAAAATGTTAATTATTGAATCATTGAGATGAGATGAGAATGTAATATACAAACATATAGGCATACATGTATTGAAGATCAATTTAATGAGAATATACAAACATGTTTGATAGAAATAGTGCAGGTAGGCTCTACCTGGTTAAAGAATTCAAGGTCAAACTCCTGATGTTTTGTCGATTCTCCTCTCTGAATACACGCGCAGCAGTCTTATGATTTTAGAATTGAACGTATGGGTTTTGTTTTTTTTTATGATCAAAAACATTTTTGAAATTGACTATTGAATTTATGAGTGAAAACTGTTGAAAAAAAAGGAATTATCGATTAAAATTCATTGAGTTCCAAAAGGTAAGTGAAAACACAAGAGAAGATTTAATTATTGTTTTACTCTTTGTAATTTAGGTAACCTGAGCTGGGACTGACCTTGAAGGTATTTCTTTAGTAGCTTTTTCAACTAACGGATTAATTCGTGCATTCTCTTTATTGACTCTCTTCTACATAATGATCGCTTGGTAACTGATATTCTAAAATACAAAGTGTTCAATAAAATATAACATATAACATTCCGTATAGGTATTTTAAATACAAATCTGAGACACTTCAAAATCTAAAAATTTCTTAGGTAGTCTTGTTTCTCTTCTAGCCTCGTAAATTTTTTCTCCCTCGACTATATTATTTTCTGGTGTTTCTACTTTATTTTTCATTGATTTGATATCTGTTATATTTCCTCTCAGTTCACCGCTTTCATTGTCTATTGTGAAAGATCTTGGATTTATTTTTTGTTTTATAATTCCTGGACTCCAGAATTTGTCCTCTTTCTTTCTTCTGAATAACACTTCATCCCCGATGTTTGGACTTGGTAGTGATCATGTCGCCCTGTAATTTTTTGTTTTCTGCCTTTGTTTTTCAATTGTTTTGGAAACTGCTGGAACAATCTTTGGAATGAGTTTATTCTCCTTGATTGGTATGGTGCACCTCAAAATCCTAGCAAACAACCTTTTTGCAGGACTCGAACCCATTTTATTAGGTGTATTCCTTTCGAGCAGAAGCATTTCATAAAAATCGTTCTTGCTTTCGATGCTTTTCATTATAAGACTTTTCGCAATTTTAACAGCTGATTCTGCTTTACCATTACCTTGTGAATGGTTTAGACTGGATGTCACATGTTTGAAGTTCCAATCTTTTCGGAAATTTACAAATGCTGAATTGAAAAAATTTGTTCCATTATCACTTATGACAGTTTTGGGATTCCATATCTACTGAATATTTTTTTACACATCTCCTTCCGATAATGAAATTGGCTTTGGTAGAGGAATATTGAAATTCGTATTTTCAACACAAATCTGACTCCTTTCATAAATATTCAGCTTGTCTTCTAACTCTTTTATTTTATCTTCAACACTTGGCATTTCTCTTATCAAGTCCGTCACTTACTTTTTCACTTAACTTTTCCTAACTTTTCTTAGATTTCTGTTACCTCCTTTCAGGACAACCTGACACCATGTTTTACGCTTTGAAATTTAGGTAGCCTGAGCTAGGATTGACCTTGAAGGTATTTCTTCAGTAGCTTTTTCAACTAACGGATTAATACCTGCATTATCTTTATTGACTTTCTTCTACATAATGATCGCTTGGCAACTGATATTCTAAAATACAAAGTGTTCAAGAAAATATAACATATAACAATTATGTCATTTGTTACTTTGTGGCAAACATAATTGTATTATATAAGTTTTAAGTTTTTGTTTATGTATTTCGAAGAATTAAATTCTTATTATAAAACATTTTTATGCTGTAAAATCATTCTTATTATAATCACGTTACTTGCATTGAAGCAGAAACGTTTATTGAATTTTCTCAATAGTGGTAGGGGGAAGGAACTATTATATAATTTTGTATTGCCAATTGGCATGACGCAGACCACAGCACCGGAAAATATCTTGAACATTATTTCCTGCTCTTGCAAAACTGGATGCAGTCTCCAGCATGTGGCTGTAGAAAGAATGGTCTTTATTACTCCCCAGCATGTACTGTTTGCAGTAGAAACGACTGCAGTAATTTTTCACCGATAAAAGACAATCAAGACCCCAAGTCCAACGAAAATTGGTACCAATTTGTTTCCTGTTTCGAATGACAGTTATTAAATGTAAGGAAACCTGAAATTGTTAGTTTTAGGTTTAAATATAAAATATAGCGATCAATATACAACGAATATCAAGAAACCTGTACCATAGTAAATTTCAACAAAAACTTTTTTCATAGTGAATTTATATTCAGCGGCTCATCCCGAAACCCTGTGTAATTTTTTATATATAAAAACTAAAATTTTCAAAATATTTTCAAAAATTTTACTTTGTGGTTAAAAAACCCCTTATTTAATTTAAAGTCCATTGCATTTTTCTTTATGAGGCTTCGAAATGGTATATAATGGACATAAAAAGAGTGTTTAAAAAAAAACCATGGTCGATGAGACAAATGGGTTTTCGGTCCTATTTTTTGGTGAGATACTAAAGTGAAAGTAGAAACACGAAGTTTTATGTTTTTCACATAATTGGCTTTGAAAAAAATCAACAAGTTATCATGTTTCACTATACAAAAGCCTCATTCGTTGTGGTCAAACCAATTACAATAAAGGTGGGTAATTCAACATACCCATACCTAGGAGAGAATTGTGATTAAATAAGAGATGTAGGAGAACGATTTCAATATATATCTACACACTAAGTCAAAACATTGGCAGAACAAGTGATTAACCGATAATCAAAACAGGTAGTCCGTTGATATTATTTCCCACCTGCTCTCCAAATTCATTTCAATTATTCTAGGATTATTCTATGTCAAACCATTAGAAAGTTAAAAGGGATGAGCATTTACATCTGTATTATATATTGTTGGAATGACATTCATAATTGATGTGATTTATTTTACTATGATTACCTCTGAAATTAATTTTTAGAAATAAATTGAGAAGTGTTTCTTGTTTTACTTTAAGAAAATGTTTTCCATTTCCTGTCTAATTTTGAAAAATGGCTTAATGACAAAAAGATAAGGCTATGGCTATTGTTCCGCCGGCGGAACTATGCAGTTAAAATTAGAATTCCGTATTGTGGCGGAACTTTATACAGTGCGGCTCTTAACTTTTGAACGGTTCGACGTAGAACTATAAAAAAAAAGGTATTGAATGAAATCACCGATACTACTTTTTGAAATGAAAGACATTGTGAGTGCCCAATAGATGGCGAGGGGGGGGCACATCAACTTAAAAATTTCAAATAGCATAGGGGGTCAAAGTGGCGCATCGTTGAAAAGATAACTCAATTCTCATTTCAACAATCTATTTTTTTTATTTCGTCAATACGTTTTTTCCAATATGCCTTTGAAATGTCAAGAATAACAAAATTTCAAATGCATATTGTGAAAAAACGTTTGAACGAAATTAAAAAAACTAGGATGGTTGAGAAGAGAATTGAATTATCTTTTCAACAATGTGCCACTTGACCCCCCCCCATGCTATTTGAAATTTTCAAGTTCATGTGTTCCCCGCGCTATCTATCAAGGAATCACAATGTCTTCTATTTCGAAAAGTAGTATATCGTTGATATTCAAAATAATTTTGGTCCAGTTGTTCTATGTCGAAGCGTTCAAAAGTTAACAGTGAGGGGTGAAGGGGGGATGCTATAAAAAGCCGCACTCGCAATTGTGATTCCGTAGAACAACCATGGTTGAAATACAATTTTAATTACCTTTTTAACGATGTGCAAATCGACCTCTATGCCTTTCGAAATTTTCAAGTTGATATGCCCCCAGTGCCCTCTGTCGAGTAATATGCAAAATCACAAACTCACAAATTTGCTTCATATGTGCTTGAAGTTGAAATATAGTGATAAAATATTAAGTATGCAGATATTGTGTAATATTCGAATAAACGCTACTCGAAAACCCTCAAATTCAGTGAGACATTCAAACAGCGTTATTGCCGCTTCTTTTGACGTCATAAGTCCATTAATTTGGCATTTTCCCGAGTTGCCATTGGCACTAATTTGCAGAACTTCTGAGGAAATATTATTCTGTTTCATCTTATGAATAAAATATAACTTGTGTCAGGCATGTGTTGTATTGAAATGGAGACTTCGTATTCGATAGCTGTTCTTGATTTAGTTATTCTTGAATAAATGTATGTATACCAAGTGCTATGTGCTTTTTCCGGCCTGCTCGCATTGTAAAGAAATATTTTGAATAACGCTCGGCAACGCTGTAATTCCTTGCACTGTCGGCGATCGGCGAGTTGCCAGTGTCACTATTTTGAGGAATTTCTGAGGAAATGTTATTCTGTTTCACCTATGAATGAAACAGAACTTGTGTCAGCATGTGTTATATTGAAATGAAGACATTTGATAGCTGTTCTTGATTTAGTTATTCTTGAATAATATGTATGTATACCGAGTGCTTTGCCATTATTTTTTAGTCACATCCTGGCGCGGTTTCCGCAGTGTTCAAACAGGAACATAAAAAAAAAATAGGATGGTTGAAAAGAGAATTGAATTATCTTTTCAACGATGTGCCACTTGACCCCCCATGCTATTTGCAATTTATCTATCGGGCAATCACAAGATCTTTCATTTCAAAAAGTAGTATCATTCAATAAGTTTGTTTTTTTTCATTGTTCTACGTCGATCCGTTCAAAATTTAACAGGGGGGGGGGGGCTATCAAAAGCCGCACTGTATGATACGTCCAGAGATCTGCCGAAAATGTTTCATTCACGCAAGCGCGACGGCGACGGAATGATACATCACTAGATATTTGTTGCCGTCGTCCAACGATAATAAACAATTGTGTAGGTATGATCATTGGCCGTTGTCCGGCATGCTAAATTCTGTCTACTGGTGGAGGATTAAAGTTTATTATTTTACGAATTCCGTTCTCTGTCTGGTTTAGTAGATAAATGAGTTGCACCATTGAGATGACAAAACAAATATTTATTCAAATAAGCGACCTATAATTTCTATATAAACCATAATAAGGCAATACATATTATATTACCGATACTCTTCTACTACGTCCAAGAAACGATAATATCTCGTTGTCTTGGATGGAAGTGTGTGAGAACAGTCATTAAAGTAAATAAACAAGACAAATGAACGGAATTCGTAAAACCAAACTATTCATCCGTCGTTAGACGGAATTTAAGTATGAAACGTTACTATTCCGTCGTTGGAGTATCATTCCGCCGCGCTTCTGTAAATGACAACATTTTCGGTGGATCTCTGGATGTATTAAATAAACTTCCATCCCAAGACGGAATTTCAATTTCCAGTGCATCGTTCCGCCGGCGGACTTTAGGCACACCGAAAATGTAATGGATACATGCTGATGTTTTTACTATCATAACACCTTGTTTTTTTATATTTATTTAAAAAAAATGTAAGAGGAATTAGTGAATTAATCAACTAGTGTATTAATGGTGGCGATTAATGATCGAGATCATTAATCGCCATTTCAAGATACGAGTTGATTACAAAAAAAATCCGTCGACCTCGTTCCTGGGATCAACGTGAAATGTTCGATATCCATTTGCTTCCACTAGGAGGAAACTTGCAATATTTAGATTTGAAAATACATAAATTTGACAGCGCGAAGTTAGGTATATGATTTGGAATTTGAATAATATTTGAATTCGTATCCGTTTAGTTGCCTATACCACAATGATGCATTAATAGAGAAATTGAAGATTAATAGGGGTCATTAACGATCGATTTCGTGAACATTAAACAGGCTCGTTAATACGAGGTCGCCGGAAATAGTTATTTATGCAACAAGTGCAAAAAGTAAGTGTTTATTGCACTCGACGTGAAGTTGGACGACAACACGTGGAGTCCAATAAACACTTTTTGCACGAGTTGCATACATTATTTTTTCTACGTTCATGCAAAAACCAAAAAATGTTTTATTTATATGGCACTAAGAGTAGGAAAATAAAAATCGTAATTGAATAGCAAAATATTTAATAATTAATTAGCACTATCAATATGCAATCAGAAAGTTAGAAACTAATATGTTAGGAACAATTGCATATTTTAGTAATTTCGTAATCCAGTGTATGTAACAAATATGATTGAAAATATTATAAAATATGCAATTGTTTTAAATGTAATACAATATCACAGAAAATAGACAAAAATTGCGTCGATTTTACGTTTGTTATGATCACAAATGACAGATGTAGCATGACAGAGTGCAATAAACATTTATTGCACAGTGCAATAAAAAACCACTTTTTTCACTAAATATAGTCCAATAAAGTTTTGTTTTTTGCATGAACGTAGAAAAATAATATTAATATTCGAGCTTACCGTCCAACTCCAGCACTTTGCACTGCCGTCTGAGATGTTTGATTTCCATAGTTAATTGCTTTTCCATTTCTATATCTACCAGCTTTTCGAGTCTATTCTTCTCTAAATCGGCAACTTCTTGTTTCATTATAACTAATTTGGTTTTTTCAGTATTCAGTTCTATTCGTAATCGTTCAATACGAGCTTGTTGTTTCAATATCACAGGCGCTAAAAAATAAAAAAAATAAACATTAGCTTTTCAAGCAAACGATCAGTTATATACATCTTTGAATATATCACCAATGATGGAATTCAATGCCGATAAAAGTATTATAGGTATTCCTGTAATACAAGTCACTTACTCCACGTATGCAATTGTCAATAATGAGTATGACTTTCGTATGAATTGTTAATAATTTTACCTTACTAACGTCATTTTATATTCGAAGAATGTAATGAAAAAGACATGAATTGTTAGAAATAGAAATACCCCGGCAGATATTGAATCTCAAATTAACTGGGCACTTGAGTATTTATACAAGGTGTTTCACTTATGGAAGCACCACGAACCTTATTATGAAATTCGCAGGATCGATAGATGTACCAAAATGCACTCAATGACAGGTCATCTTGGGTGATGTACACTGCAGGCCAGAAACAATGGAACAACCCATCGACATTTCCGAAAAACAATATTAGGAGACAAGATAGGCTAGAAATCTCTTTGGATTTTGGATTCGTAATCATAACAAATTAACTATCTGTACCCTTTTTTCCTGAAAAAAAGTTTAGTTATGAAAAGTCCAAATTTGTCCCAATTCTCATCATGGAAGCACACCCCCCCCGTAACTTCCGTAATTGTTGACGTAGAATTATGAAATACGCAGGATCACTAGATGTACCAAAAAGTGGTCAAGGATTAGGTATAGTTTTCTTAAGTGATGTATACTGCTCGCCGAAAGCGATGGAACAACCGAACGACATTTTCGGAAAACCATATTAGGAGACAAGAAAGATAATCTGGAAATCTCTTTGGATTCGCAATTAATGTATTGTATATATTTTTAGCCTGAAAAAAAATAGTTTTGAAAAGTCCAACTTTGTTTCAGTTTTCATGGAAGCACCCATGTATCTCCCGATATCATTGGAGAGGAATTCTGAATTGTCAGATCAATAGAAATCTCCAAAATGCAATCGATTATTATACAAGATTAAACTGATATTAATTAGAGCTCATATTCATTGTGAGGATAGATGTATCCTTAATAATAGTTATTTGTGCAACCAGTTGGGAAGAGCACTATTTTTCGTAATAAGCGAATTTCTGAAAACGAGTTACGAAAAATAGGGTTTCACAACGTGTTTCACACAATTTTTTTTCTAATTTTAATATGTAATCCTATTTAATTCAAGTTAAAAATATAAAAAATATATATTTAAAAAACCTGAAGAACACGCTTTCAACGCACTAAAAATTTAAAACATAATTTCAATATTCAACGACTATGCCGAAAAGCATGGGGTGCTTTTTGGTGACGTATCTTTGAGAAATATAATACATTTAGAGTAAGATCCCAGAGTCGGCAAACCACCTCATTTTAGCAAAGCTGAAATTTTAAGTATGGATAGTGTGATATGTAGTTGAGAACGTATGTGTACTTGCTAGCTTGGAAGCGGGGCCCTTCTACGGGTATCAGGTACAAAAGTACATAAAAAACTTTCTTACTTACGTTAAAGTATGGTAATGCGTTTGACAATTAATATAGTCCAGTTAGCCGAGCGGTTTAAGGCGCGAGATCTAAGCTCTGGATCCCAAAAGTTTGGGAGGCTTTGACGGTTTTTTTATTTTTCATTTTGAAATTGAGAAATGATTCAGTTTTGGAATGGACATTCAAATAAAAAAAAATCATTTATCAATTTTGATGATAAGAAATAAAAAAAAATATGTCAGTCGTGGGGATTCGAACCCTTGCCAGTTTTTGATATCAGAGCTTAGATCTTGCGCCTTAGACCGCTTGGCCAACTGATTAATATTAATTGTCAAACGCATTACCATACTTCAACGTAAGTGAGAAAGTTTTTATGTACTTTTTTACTTTTTAGTGCGTTAAAAGCGTGTTCTCATCCTTGGAGAGACTTCCATGAAAAAAACGGAAATTAATGCTACGTTGTCAATATCACCAATTGTTAAATTATGTTTTTAATATTTATAATTAGTTTTTACCATTCATATTATGTATTGAAATCGAATTAAATTTAATCTTCATGATATGTACGGAGAATATTATAACAACGAAGTACTCCAAGTAGTTCAGCCTCAAAATTATAACAAATTTTATTCTTGTATTGTTTGCAACTGGTGGTGAAATTTACTTTTCATCACCAGTTGGGAAAAATTTTACTTTTCGCAACTGGTGATGAAAAGTAAAACATTTGATAACGTCAACGAGTTTTGAAAAGTGTCACTTTGAATGTCAAAATTATAAAAAAATATTTTCCAAATTAAATTTGGAAAACTGAGAATTCAAGTTTCCCCGAAAATTTAAAAACTTTACCGGGTAGTCATCAATTAACACTTAATGCTACATTGTTTTGAAATAAATATTTCAATCTTTTATAACATGACCCATACTAATTATTGAACACAGTTTTGGTAACGATCCTGCGTTTCAACAATTACAGAAGATACGGAGGTGCTGCCATAAGAAGGAGACAAATTTGTACTATTCAGAACTGGTTTTTTTCAGGAAAAAAGTGTACAGATAGTAAATTTAGTGTTCTGATGACGAATCCGAAGAGATCTCCCTGCTACCTTGCCTCCTAATATTGTTTTTCGGAAATGTCTGTTGGTTGTTCCATCGCTTCTGGCGTGCAGTGTACATCGCCCAAGATTACCTTAATTTTGTCATTAACACTTTCACTACCAAGCGTCCCATATATGAGCCACTCACGATTTTCTGCTGGACCGTCGTCTCAATTATGGGCCATTAGCAATATTACTATTTTATTTGATTTTAATCGGAACCGTCTACTGTAAAGGATTTATATTTTGCAGTAGTCTATAGGAAGGTCTGGCCCGTGAGTGTGTCGGATGGTCTCTCAGTCACTAATTAGTTTAAAATATTATAATAATTTATTTATAATAATAGTACCTAATAATAATAATTTATTAGCCCAAGCTATGTAAAATACATTTAAGGTTGTCACAGAGAAATGAGTAAGAGTAGAATAAAATACAGAATAGAAAGCACCGTACACACATGTATACATAAACACATGCACACATTTGCCGAGGAAAATTTGAAATATTCCTCGTTGAAGTAAAAAACATTTTCAATTAAGATATGTAGAATGGGTTTCACGGTGGTGTCCCATTGAACGAAAATGCAAAAAAATCTTCGGTTGAATAGAAGTGTTGTCATGGCCGCTTTCAGTTGCTTGGCTGTGACATTTTTCAGCGCAGTTGGTAGTTTGTTGAAAATCTTTAGGGACGTATAATTAATTGGTTGCTGCTTTAATTTCAGCCTGTGGTACGGAATGGTCAGATCCTTGTTGTTTCTGGTGTCATAACAATGGTGAGATGAATTGGAGGAAAGTGAAGTTTCATTCCATTCCATTCGGAATGTGTTGATGATACAAAATGGCATTGTTTCTTCACAGATAATAGTATATACAGGGTACCTCTGTACTCAATGTATTACTTATATTATTTCATTGGGGATGTGTTTGATTATACAAAATAAAATTGGTTCTTTACAGATAATTGTATGTACGGGGTATGTCGTAACTTATAAGTTGAGTTGAGTTATATATATATATATATATATATATATATATATATCATAATTACGATTTTTGTTTACTTTCATTTATGTTGCATTCAAAACACCACAGTACCTAATATTAGAACTTTAGTTCAGATTCTCTGAAATATGTGCAAATAAGTGCAAAGAAAAAAATAACTTATTTGCAGTTTAGAGAGTTGTTCACCTATGTGCAAAAACTCCATTATCCAAAGAAGATAAAAAAGATAAAAATATGTCGTGTGCAGATTGTAAGGACAAATATGGAGAAACAGTTGGACTTTGTGATGATCTATTTTTTTTAACATTATGTATGCTTCTTTTGTAACGGTAAAAATAAAAAATAAAAACAAATCAGTCGAAATTATTATTTTTATAAATGAGACAAACGGCTTCTCAAAGAGAAATTCATATAATAGACCAGTGCTTCATATATGAGTCGGATTCAAAAGTCCTTTCAAATGTCCTTTCTCTACATCCGATATTTATTACACCGATTTACAGGACAATTAATGAAATTTTATCTCAAAATAAAAAAAAAATTGTGGTCACTCGGTATCCAAAATTTTATGATCTTGTTAGCGAACGTGTTAAGAGTATTTTTGGTATATCTATCGATCGTGCGAATTTCATAATTCAACATTTACGGAAGATGCGTGGGGTGATTCCATGAGAAGTGAGACACTCTGTATAAATATTACTACTACTACTAAAATGTTTCTGATTTTGACTAATTGAATATAACAAACATATGAAAAAAATTAAAATCGGAGCTGGTTCAGTTTAGAAGTTTTAATGATTTTTTCGCTGGCGCCGACTCAAAATTAGTTACTCACATTAGTTTAGGAGCTCAGTTATTATTAAGAAGGTTTATTTTATTTTTTGCTTTTCAGTTCATTTTTTCGTAGGTATAATTTTTTGTTAAAAAGTTTTTATTTTTTACATTTTTGTGGCTAAAATCCACTCATGACTACCTACTCAATTGACTCCAGGTATCCATTATGTTGTAGGGTTATCAGAACTATATATATGTGTGCTAAGTTTCAACACAATCGGTTCACAGATGAAAAATTAATCCTATTTTACTACCCTAAAGGGTGGATTATTCCTTTTGCAATAAAAAAATGACCAACTCTGAAGTATACCCTGTCTAATAAAAAAAAATAATCTAAATCGGATAACCCAGTACAAAGTTATGAGTGATAGAATCGGTTAACGGGTGAAAAATCAGTGGATGAACGATAAATATCCGCTATTTTTTCCAATTTCCAATGGGACCAACTTTGAAGTATACCCTATCCAATGAAAAAAGAATAATCGGAATCGAACCTCCTCCTTTTAATTTCGTCGGTTAAAAAATATAGTATCATCAAATTTTCGGCCAAAATTTTTCGAAATTTGAAACTATTGTTAATCGAGCAATTTTTTCAAAGATATCGATTTAATAGAATGTGTTGTTTAAAATAAGGATGCCAAATTTATTTCCCTTCGTGGAGACCTACATGCATCAATAATTAATAAGCCTATAATATCAATATCTTAAAAAAGTTATTTGTTTAAAATTAATACTTTTGTTTCTGAAGCATTAAATTTTTTTATTAAAAAAAATATTATTTTAATTGTTTAAATTTCAATTTGTTATATTTTTTAGATACAGAAAAACTAAAACTTTTTACTCTACCTAAATAAAACCAACGACTCATTTGTTTACATACTCTTATTCATTATAGATGTATAAAGTTCTCCACGAAGGGATATTTTTGGCATCATTATTTAAAAATAATGTCACTTTCTATAAAAGCAATATTTTTAAGACATTGCCTGATTATCAATAGTTTAATTTTTTTTTAAATGTATTATAATCCAATTAAAGAGACCTAAAAAAAATTGCTGAAATTCTGATTCAGGAAGTATGAATAGGTACTTCTATTCATTAAGCAATCCTTTACACCATGCCACGGCGCTAAAAAAAAAATTCTTCGAATTGTCATATTTTGAGCTACAACTCCAGAAGTATTGGAGATATGAAAAATAGCATAAAAGTTGTTCGTTATTTTTTCTACAAAAATGTTTCTCATAAATTTTGCGATAAATCATGTCGTTGGGGGAGATAAACGCGATTTTCCACTTGTAGTCTAACGCCCGGTTGAAATTGCGCGGGAACGAAAAATTGCCCCAATTTTTATATAACCGGGCAAGTCAGTCGATGTTCCTCGCTACTAAGAGCTGCTTAAAAAAGCCAAAGTACAAGAAATGTAGAAAAAACTCCCATCTTTTACACGAGACTAGTTTCAAAGTTCATACAAAATCTAATAAATACAAAGAGTGTTCAAAGATTTACGATTAAATGTCTGTGAGTACACATTTTGGTTGATAAATTCGTAAGGAATCATTGCCACACGTTAATTCCTTGGGGCTTTGTGCTGTTCGAGGTGGATATATTAGCCCTGTTCAACCGGATTACTCTCGGTTTCGTTGGAAAAAGTATTTTGACATGTAATTCGGGAGTATTTTTCTTGATAAAGAGTAACAACTTGAAATGTTGTTGTACATTTGATGATTTAATCAATAACGCCCCTTATAGAAAAATAATCGGCTGGTTTATAAATCATTAAAATATGGCTTTTTGAATTGCATTAGAATTTTTGTAATGCGTTTTGTACTTTTAATTATTTTAAATTCCTAGTGATTGTACAGAATCCGACCGACTTTTTTCCAGAAAGTATCCAAAACTTTTTTGTTTCTGAATATTTTACCTTGGTTTTAGAGGATATATGGAAACGATTGTATGCTGTGGGAGATAGAAAGTTGAGGAAAAAAATAAAAGGCCGGTAAACTCAGGTATAAAATCATAGGGCGGCGGCTGACAGTCTTACGGCGCTGCTCCGAAACATGAACATTCCTCTTGTTCTAAAAATATGGTACTATTTTTTCTTTTCACGTGGTCGTCTGCCCGCAGTTAGCGTTATTCTATGTGTTACAAATGTAACATTTATGTTACAATCGGCATGTCATGTTACGGTCGGTGTTACTACATCTGATAAAATATGCCTAATATGTTACTTTTCTAGTGAGCAAAAAAGGTATCTTTGAAGATATATACTTCAGGAAAAAATGTCAGCTTGTTTACTAATTTGACACAGTTTTTGTTCACTTTTTCGTTTATATTGCCTATTGGGAAGTCAAATTTAACTTGCCAACATTATAAAATGTACACACGTATGGTTCTATTTTTACCGTTAGAGGGATCTCTTTAAGTGTGTAAAAATCATGAAAACGAGTATTGTTCCAAAACTGCAACCAGAAGGAGCGTCTTTAGAAACTTTTGCTCTATAAGTAATAAAGAATTTTGTAATTTGAATTGTCTGATCTCCATTTCTTTTCCCAACTTTTCCCTCCCTCTGCTCGTTCCACTGCACGGAAAATGAAAATCGCAAGTTGCAAGATAATGGTGAGTTACTGAAGACTTTCCCGAAATTTTCGGACACATTTGCCAAATCTTCTCCCTGTTAAACCTCAGAAACATTCATTTTTATGTAATTCGACCCTATAAGTTCAAAAACGCCCTTGCCATTTCGATACTGACATAATTTGTTTAAATTCATCAATGTATATTTAACAACCAAACAAATATATAGGAAGTCCTTGGGTTGACGGCAGTGTCACAATCGCCGCAGGGCCCTATTTCAACATTAATTTATATTTATAAATAATTGAGATAAAGATTAGGTAGTCCCGTCTTTTTTATTGCAAAGTTTCTCCACTACAAGTATCTTTTTGGCAATATCTTCAATAGTTTTCGAAATATCTGGAAAAAGCTTAAACCCTTTTTTAACCGTTTAATTTTTTTATAAGTTTTGCAATTGTTAACCGTCTGCTGTAATATTTTAGCAGAATTTAGACGTCATCCCGAATCGAATCAATTCAATTCACATTTTCCCGAATTTTTTCGATTTTAAGATTTTGACTAGACTTCTATGCCAGATCGCAAGTTTCTATGTCGCATGGAGAAAATCGGTTTTAAGGTACGGAACCCTAAAAAGCAGGAACGTACGGGGCCAATTTCAAACGTTAACAGGTTTTTATTCCTTAATGATATTGAGTTATTTGTTCACCAGATGTTACTGATTAATGAAATTGTATTTGTATAGGCCATCAGCTGTTTAGCCGAGGTCAAAAGTAGGCCAACATGGATAAGAGTTCATTCGTCCACGTTGGGGCTTGTTCGTAGTTTGCCGAATTCTATTGTACCTATATACCTAGTTCCCTAAAGTATATTTCAAGTTACTAAACCAAACACCTTTTGGTTAGTTGAAATCTAAAATAAAAAAGTTATTTGAGTAACCATTAGTTATGGTTAATTTTCTACAGGTTGGAAACGATATTTTAGTAAAAGTAAGTTTTTATGAAACTACCAGAATTAGCTATTTAGTTTTAATACGAATTCACCTACAAGAGTTTAGTGTTTCTAATGTCGGCTGAATGAGCTGAAAAAAACCCGAAAGAAACATAATAGCATTTGCCACTTTGATCTCAGATGCCGAATGGTCTCCAATATGCCATGTTGCACCAATACAGACACACACAAACATAGACCAGTTTCCACTCAATTTGTTCTACTATATACTCCAATGTACAAATAAAACCCAAGATTAAAATTCAGAAGGTAAATATGAATGAGAAGATGAAACCTGTGTATTTGACACCAACGTGAATAACAATCGCAAAGGAAGAACAACTTCTACAATCAACAAAGTTTTTTCGTCCATCTTGGAACCATCACTATACCATACTAATGCATTCCTTTCTAGTTGAGGCCCGTACGTTGTGAATATATGGTGGTTGTTTACAAACACTTTATAATTCACTTCAAAGTCGTGCCTAGCTGGCATAATGTCTGATGGTTTATACCTGGATTTTGGGGGGAATATTTTCCAGAATCTTCAGATGTCTCGTCAGATTGTCAGCTTTCAAAATTGATGTCTGGTGCAGTCTGAAGGCACCATATATGTATTAAGTACCAATATTGATAATAAAGGCAGCAACTGTGAAGCAAAACAAAGCAACGTTGAATTGATGCGCATGTGCGAAAATGGAGGCGTGACATGTATTGGTTGATGTTCGGTTGCCATAACTACGCACTGCCAATATGATAAGGAAAGACATATATAACCCGACTTCACTTTCATTGCATTGCTCTAATGGCCAGTTATCAATATTCGTAGTTAACAAATATGTGGAGGGCACTCATTGCCGTTTCCTTCCTATATGGAGCAATATGGACATCCCTCCTTGCGGAAAATCCGTTTCCATCCGGCCTCTAACTGGCGTAGACAAGGAGGACGTCTTCAATAGATAGCAGCCACCTAGTGAAGCTGAACAATACATCAATTCGACAAGTCTCTGACACAAGATTTCTAGGAATCAATATTGATTCTAAACTCACCTGGAGCAATCATATTGAGTATATAAAACTCAAGCTTAGTAAACACATATTTCTACTCCGTCAATTGAAAAACACACTCTCTCTTGAAGTCTCGAAACTGGTATATTTTAGTCTTATTCAGTCATTTATGTGCTATGAAATAATTCATTGGGGTGCTACATCCAAGGCACAAGAAATATTCGCCATTCAAAAAAAAAAACAGTAAGGTTAATGATGGCGGTACGCCCGAGAGAACATTGCAAACCACTTTTTGTTAAAATTGGTATAATGACTCTACCATGTTTGTTTATATACCACTGCATTGTCTATGTGAGAAGGAATATTACTAATATTCCTACTTGTGGACACTTTCACGACTATAGTACTAGAAATAAATATAAACTACAACAACCATTCGCTAGACTATCAGTGTCGCAGAATCATCCGGGATCGATTGGTGTCAGACTCTATAATGCTCTTGACGACAATATCAAATCTGCCTTTAGCTTACATTCCTTTAAAGCTAAGCTGAAAAACCATCTTGTGCTGAAAGCACACTACTCCGTTGACGAATTTCTACAGAAATGAAATTTTCTCACCGATTGTTTTAAAAATAGTTGCTTTTAACATGTCTTGTTAAGTATAGTGTGTGTTATTAATTGTAACTTGTGCATACTGTTCCGTTTACAAATACTATTTTTCTGTGTACAAATACTGCTTTTTGCTTCTGACAGCCTAGTTTTAATGTTATGTAGATTGGTGTCTGTCTTTTTTAAGCTCATCTGACGTGTTACCTAAGTTAGTATGTTACAATGTAAGTTCCTGTGTTGTAATTGAACACTTTTTTAACTAATAAATTGATTGATTGATATCATACTGGCCACTAAAACTTTGCGATTGTAATTTTATGACATCACCTGAGGTCCTCAGATTAGTTTACATCCGATCATGGCCACCTAGATGACCCTAAAAAAATGAAGTCGGCGTAACATTTTTTTTAAATGTCACATTTTGATCCAGAATTGTCTTAGAAATAAAAAAATGTTAGAATATACAAGATGTTCCATTTAAAAATTCAAAACCGGAGCCATTTCCGGTGAAACCGGAAGTGACCGAAAAGTGAAAAATTTACCCTTACCAAATCTCATTTTGATATACCTAATATTCTAGAAGTTATGACTTGTTTAATAGGTTAGTTGACACCCGGTATACAAACTAACAACTACAAAATTGTACTTTTGAAAAAAATTATTTCAAAAACGGCACCAGAAACGTTCACGGAAGTCCAGAATTGGTTAGAGATCATAACATTAGAATACGTGTAATGAACAAACAGTTAGTTTTGCCAAACATCAAATATGACAACATCGAAAAGGACCTTTGTCTTCAATCATATCCCCAGGACGATACAAGATATTGACAATATCAAATTATTCAAAAAGGAACTGAAGAAGCTCTTAAATTCACACGTTTTTTTATCGAATGGATGAATTCTTTCAATGTCAGTTTTGAAAAGTGCGCCGATTTCATCACCATGCAGATATTTTTTTAATTTCTACTCTTATTCATCTATGTACTGTAAAATTTTATATTTTCCTTACTTATTATTCCTATATGTGAAATTAAATTATCTAATTCTATTTGTAAATAGTATTTGTTAATAATAGTGTTTTTTGTTAAATTTGTTAACATATGTTGATTTCATGTTATATTGATTTTTGTTCCCTACGCAATACATTGTTTATGTTTATATATGTGATACTTTTGAGAATTATGTAATCGCAATAATGAATACTGGGAAATAAATTATATTCTATTCTATTAGGAAATATAAATAATACCATGCTCCGAATGCCCTAGGACAAACTAACAGGCGAGTGACCAGTCGAATTTACGAACATCAACTTGCTGTCCGACACTTGGACCCTTCTTCGGCACTCTCCAAGCACTATGAAAAGACAGGCCACATAATCGATTTCGACTACACCAGGGCCATTGCACCGAGAGAACACTGCAAGCGAGAGTCATTCGTGACGCCCCTGAGATCGAGAAGCGCCCGAACTGCCTCAACAAACGCGATGATGGACGCAGACTACCCAATACTTGGAAACCTCTACTTTCTCGCCCCAATTCCAAACCAGGCCCAGTCCATAGTTCCGCTCCACTGAATTCCCCTAAGATAAATGATCCACATCCACCCTCTATCCTCAGTTCCCTCCAAGGATTAGGCAGATTGAGACCTTAGAGGGAGCTAGTGGCGAATCCTGGGGAGTAGGCAGACGAGATCACGGAGTCCAGTCTCAAAATACTGAATCTCCCCTAAGTGACTGCAACCTAGGGGTAGGCAGATTGCGACCTCGGTTGGAAATCATTTTCTTTCCTAAGTGAGGAGTAGGCAGATTGAGATCCCAAGGGAAATCACATTTCTACCTCAGTGAATACAACCTAGGAGTAGGCAGATTGAGACCTCGGTTGGAAATCATTTTCTTTCCTAAGTGAGGAGTAGGCAGATTGAGATCTCAAGGGAAATCACATTTCTACCTCAGTGAGTACAACCTAGGAGTAGGCAGATTGAGACCTTGGTTGGAAATAACTTTCCTCTTTTACTCTTATCAATAACTTATATTTATATATTTCTTTCCACTTTTCTTGAAAATGGCTCCAAAATGGGAGCCGAAACGTCGAAATTACCAAATTTTTAGACAAAATCTGAGCATTTACGAAATCGTAACAGATGAATTTCGACAATAACGAAACTACTGTTGACAATGTTCTAGGAGGATTTTAGAAATAAATATATTTTTACAATGAAGTTAATAGATGTCAATTTGAACGTTTGCTTCCATCATTATATTCGCGCGTATTTTATAAAATTTGTGACGCCTCCAACTTTTCACAGTTGAAAAATTTCAAAATATAACAAAGAAAAATATATATGCCTTATATTAGTCAGTAAGTACAATAGTTTACGGTGTGCTGTAGTGTTGGTGTCATTAAATGAAATGCAATGCATTATTTGTAATTGATATTCCAGTTCTGTATTGTTCCTCCAATTCATGATCAAAACCAAAATATTTCTATGGATGAAGAAATGAACTTTTCGGTTATTGCAGGTAATTGAAGTTGGATATACATCCTAGAGAGACTTTCAACAAAAAACTCCATATTGTAACTATTGCGAGTACGTTAAGCATTTTAATTGGTATATTGTTTATTCTTCAATCTCTTACCTATTTCAAAATCCCAAGTTTCATATAAATTCATAACCATGTTTAACGTTTCGTGGCAATTAACAATTTACTATATTTATGTATGTTTTTTGACGTACCACAATTGCAATTCAAATAGTTACGTATCGTGTTGTGTACTTGATGATCACGTTATAACTAATTTATTTTTATCATAACCGTTAATGGTTTAGACGATAACATTGATTATATGTATTCAGATACTTGTTTTTCCGAACGTTGACGGTGGGTGTCGATCGTACCGAGTCTGAAAATGAAAATAAAGGGCGCCATGCACTGAGCGATAATTAGGAAACGAAGTCGTCCAATTAAATTGCTTACAAGTTTCCTGAAAATGTGTTAGTTCTCCTTACTGGCCAGTTCTCCTTACTGGCCATTGTTTTGTCAAGTAATTTGGTCGTCAACCAATTTATCTGGAATTAATTTTCAGTCGTCATTTGGGGTAGGTAGTTGTGGTACTCATGTAACAATCGTTTCTGAATGTTGGTATATAGCGAACAAACTGTGGCGGCAGCATCAGTAATAGTGATTTTGAACCAAACCAAGCAACGCCAAATGTAGAATAAGAGAAGGTATTGCAGCAGAAAATGGTTGCTTCGAAGAAACCATTTTTCGCGTATGTCACTGGTTCGTGAACGTAGGGTGGAAAACCACGACGATTACAAAAATTATATTCGGATGTCTAATGATACTTTTCAAGATAACAAGACACAAAAATGAAGGAAGGAATAAGTGAAGAGGAAATATTGGTAGCTACATTCACGTACTCAATAAATAGGCAAGCCAGGTGAAGACCCGTCCATTCACGAAGCGATCTTTTGTCTGTTTCGATTGCTGTAAATTAAATCACAATCTCTCTTTCAATTTGATTGAAGCTGCGCACTATCCGGATATCTTGATCGAAAGCAATGATTGTTCAATGTGGTAGCTCGATAATCGCCCTTAATCTGCAGACTTGACAGCGACATGATGCAAGAAAAATATTTCCACCATTGCTATCTCAATAACGATAATGATAAGAAATCATCGTGGTTAAAAATTGTACATTTTGATGGGCCATGAAATGGTGTTATGTGCCGTTCTCAAAATAATGGACAAAAAATATCTGATTCTGATAATGCCTTCATTATGAAATATTTTTGATTGAATGTCTTGGATGCTATAATTTGTTGGTTTAACGTTTCGTCTCTAGAGGGCCATTTTCAAATAAATTTTTTATGGTAGTTTTTAGTAGCCTTCCCACTTTTGTTTTCATATGTTGTTACACTCTGGATATTTCTGGACGTTTCTTCTCAACATATGCATCATCAGGGTTGAAATAATAGAATCTAAATATTTAATAGATGCCATAATCTGATTTTTCAATGAGTAATTAAAAGAAACAATCATCCTCATACGGGATATATCATCATAATATCAACTGTACATTTAAAATATTAAATATATACAAACACTCTCCGATTTTCATATTCATCAATTCTTCAAGACGGGTATGTATTTTTTATAAATTTCTCAATGGCGTTATACTTCCACTCAAGCGGAGAAGTAGAAGTAAAAATATTGCAGTATTATCTGGAATCCATGCCACTCGAAGTATATCACAGACATAGAAGAAATTAAAAAACCCGCATGCAACTCAGTACACGTGACAGAAGTTATATACTCAACGTTTAGAACTCTGAGTTTCCTGATTTGAGATCATTCGAAGCACTCCGATACATTGCGTTCATAAAGTGTGGAAACGCTCGATTATCTCACGAGTTAACTATTTTCGGAGGTAAAGCTCGGACAGGTCGATTTTTTATTTTAGTTTTCTACTTTTTTTAACAGAAAAATAATTTTTAACCCCACTATCTTACAAGATATGACGTCAAAGATTATTTTTTTGAATGGATAGGGTATATTTTTATATCAAAAATTAAAAGCCCATATTTTTCTGAGTTCAACCATACTACAAACGTCATATGAAACACTATAAGTTACAGTATGCTGAGTATAAAGGAAACAGGTGCTCATATTTCTTATTTATTTCATTATTTGTTTTGCAACGAAAATATTAAAAGTAGTACATAGTAAAAATAAACAAATAAAATATTCACAACAAATGCTCGAATTGAGCTCCTTGGGTTGGGGATATTGTAAACTAATATCTGATGAATTCTTGGGTTATGTTTGACAATATCGACAATTGACAAATTCTCACATTAAGGTCTTTCGAATTGGTGGTCGGTTTATGTATACTTCACTTTTCAAGTAACCCCAGACAAAAATCCATAGGACTTAAATCTGGGGACCTATCAGGCCATTCAATGTGACCGCATCGTCCAATCCAGCTATTGGAAAAGGTTTCATTCAGAAAATATCTAACTACTAGAGCATAATGTGGACCAAATAGTAGAATCTATTTGACCAGGATGATTAATGTCTGGAAATGTTGCAGTTAAATATGGAACTACATCAGTTTGCAACATTTCTAAATATTTGTCACAGTACCGTCAAAAAAATTTGGTCCCACAATGGTATTCCTAAAAATCCCAGCCCACACAGTTACTTTTGGAGGATATTGGGTATAAGCTCCCATCGTCCAATTGGGATTTTCTGTTGCCAATAACGACAAATTTGCGTATTCACGGGACCGTTCATACGGAATATAAGACAAAATTCAAAACCATTATTGTGATTACACACTTCTTGCATATTTTTACAAAACTTCATCCGTCTATTGAAGTTCATGTATAAGTTTAATTTTATATGTATGTAATTTGGCTTTTCGTAGAATTTTTTGCTCACCATCACGACAGATCTCATTGTTGCCAGATAAAGTTTAATTGAACGATGAGGATTTTTTCAATTCCAAGTAATACATTTGATTGAGTGTCATCGGTAACGGTAGGTCTGACACTCTTAAGGCAGAATTCCACCAAACAGACAAAACAGCAACAAAACTGAAACTCGTGTCGATCTCAACAAAACCGCAACTTTTCGGATACATTTCAGAAACATTTTGAAGACAGGAGTCGCCGGCGATTGTTTTTGTTGTGTTTTGGAAGTCCCGGTCGAAAGCGGTAACTTCTGTTTTTGTACGACCACGGACACAGTCGGCGTAGTGGAAATACGTCTCTATTTTGTTGCCGTATTCTGTATGTGCGCAATGTGTGTTTATGGTAAGTCTAACTATTTATTTACTATTTATTATGCACTTGAAAGGCAACCAGGTACTCGTAGAACATGACTGAAAAAACGAAAAAAATGTAAAACAGAAGAAGTCAGCAATTTGATTGAAACATACCGCGAACATACTAATTTATAGGGCCTTAAAAATATGGACTATGAAAACCGAATTAAAGAAATTGACATGATGTAAAAATTATCTTCATTGCACATGTTGAACACAGAACACTGTCTGCCCCGTGGAAATGAGTGAAAACTTATATAAAACTAGAACTCGAGTCCGTTTAGTTGCAACAACGTTTCCGATTTGTTTCTGTTTTGTTGCTGTTTTGCCGGTTTTGTCGGAGTTTCCATATTCGGAAACAAAACAGCGACTCGACGAGACTGTTTGGTGGAAATCCGCCTTTAGGCTCATTCTCAACATTGCCAGTTTCATTAAATTTGTTCAGTATTTCATGTCGATTTGCTTATTGGTTCTCGATCACGATATTTTTTTCATTAAATATGTCGCATACTTCTTTTACGATCGCCGTAACCTAAGATCATCAAAACTTCTATTCGCTGTTTTTCTGACAGTACCTATATCGTAATTTCAAATGATTTCTTTTAGGGTAATATTTTTCAGAAAGATATTGAAGACTTATAAATCGACATGCTACACAACAAATCAATTTAATAATGACATATGCAATGGTAACGAAGGGTATAACTGAGAACTATTGTCTGGTTGCTAAGGGCTTTCAGATGTTTTCATAGCCTACTTGAGGTTTGGAAATATACTCGAACTAACTACTAAGTAATTTTCAGGTATTCATTGCAAAATAAATGATGAAATAAATATTAAGAAATATGAGCACCTGCTTCCTTTATACTCAGTATACTATAACTTAAATTGTTACATATGACGTATGTGATATGGTTGAACTCAGAAAAATATGGGCTTTAAATTTTTTATATGAAAATATACCCTTTTCTTAAAAAAAATCGATGACGTCATATTTTGTAAGGTAATGAGGGTAAACATTATTTTTTCGTTAAAAAAAGTAGAAAACTAAAATAAAAAATCGACATGTCCGAGCTTTACCTCCGAAAATGATTAACTCGTGAGATAATCGAGCGTTTCCACACTTAATGAACGCACTGTATATTTTTCTACTGTTATAAGTAAGAATATTGCAGTATATCACAGGCAAAGAAGAGAATAAAAAGAAACTCGGGCGCAACTCAGTACACGTGACAGAAAGTCAAACTTTTTTGGCGATCTAAACCGAGAACTATCAATTTCGACGTAGTTCACCCCCTGCCACTTTTAGAGTATTACTTGACGTTTATGGAATTAAATAACAAGATATCATGGCACGGGTTTTTTGGCTTTTGTTTTTCTTTTCAAGTATTAAAGGATCCTAACCTTATTTATAATCATTGAAAATTGAATAAAAATAAAAATAAAAAACATAAATTAAAAAAATATTACTCACTTTAAAATAACAAAAATTGCCTGCGTGACAGGCGAGCATCTTACCACTGAGATACCGATGCATCTTTCATGTAGCTGACAGCAACTAATCAAAAACGAGGACAGCACCTTATTTTTCTATCTTGTGGTCGAATACCTATTTTTCGTCTTTTTTGCGACATATGCGTTTCGCTCGAAAATATTTTAAAACCTTACATCCAAACGTTGCATTCGACCTTGAAATTTTAATCTAATCGCAAGAAGTTTCACTCAAAAAACTCGAATTACCTTCCTCAAGAAGCATGGATTCTATCCAGTTAAAGGTTATTGTTAAGAACTATTACTAAACGGATTTCATTTCATTTCTTTGAAAAAAATTGAGAAAATATAGATTTTATTTCCATATATTTAAAATAATACATAACCATATCGATTCATCCATCCTTCTATAATTATTGTCTTCGAATTACATGTCGATGAAATATCACTTCTCATATAACTTTCTCAAATTCACATAATTTCCATTGTCCTATCAACTCTATGTCTAGAAGTTATAATAAGCTCAAATACATATTTTTTCCATACTCTATCTCAAATCAAAAAGTCGATATCAACATCTTTGAGTATCTATTTAATTAATATGTAGTGCATACATAGTGTATCTATACCACGGCCATTCAAATGTTTACTGGGAAGGCTAGACCTTAAATTATAATTTTCAGTATTATAGCACATGTCATCAATTGCATCTGTTATTGGAACCTTTTCTGTTGGGTGTAATTAAGAAGTAAATCAATTGAGAACTATTTTGCTTCTTTTTAATACATAATAAAAAATCTGGTATTTATATTAAATCTGGGATTAGGATAAAATTAACGTCAACGCGACGTCAACTTAACATGAATCTCGTCTCTCAGGATTACGATGGTCGTTAATCTGTCATTCATGTCCAGAATATTTCATGAGTTTATGCGAGCAATAAGCTGAAATGACTGTCATTTATCATACATTTTCACACTGCAATAACATTAATACTTCACAAAGGTATGTGTTATATCAGGTCTGACAACTCCCTTTTATCTCGTGTATGAAACGCAACTTAAGTGAAAGTTAGATCTTGTCAAGCTTTGGATGTTTAGAATTCATATTGCGATTCGTTAAGCTGGATTTATAGATGGAAAAGCAACCGTTGTCACTGCAGTTACAGTTGTTCAAAGTTGAAGGTATAGTCAGTCGTAAAGCCTATGTCCTAATTGGATATCCATCGCGCGAGCGAGTGCCCGGAAAATGGGTGACCTAATAGCGAACGCCTATTCGTGCGACAAGTCGTCGTCGGTCCGATCCACACACTATCGCGCTACCACCTGAAGGCATTTGTTGTTTTCCAAGTTCCTGTGTCCATGCTGAAATGTCTTCTAAAAACGAAGATAGTGTATTTTCCGTCGAAAAAAAAAATTATCCATCGATTACGAGTACAGGCTATAAACGTTTTTTAGATCATTGCTTAAATCAAAATACAAAACAAAATGAATCAAACAATGGCTTACATTTTTTTGCAACAATTATATTTAAAAAAAAATATATTGAAATTATGAAAAAAAGCCCGTCTTTTGAAATGAACACGACAGATCTGCGACTGGAAGATAAACTTTAGTCACTATCTTCCATCGTTCAATATAATCTCTTGGGAGGTATTTATGTTGAAAAGGAAAAACATTCTCAATTAAATATTGAATAGAAATATTTTTCTGAAAATTGAAAAAACTTCGACGAAATGAAGTAATTTTTTGTAATATCTAAAACAAAACAACTACTTTCCCGGTTAAAGCTACAAAATTTTAATTTTCACTTCAGATTTTTTTCTTTTGAGTTAGGGACCTTTCACAATATCTATCAGATGTAGTTCAATGTCCAGCGTGGCTTTAGCCAAGGAAGTAGTTGTTTTCTGTTAGATATTACAAATAACTTCATTATTGTCGAAATTTTTTTAATTTTTGGAAAAATATTTATATTCAATTGAGATGTTTCCCTCTTACCTGTGAGACCCTCTGAGATAAGGTTCACCGGCCCGAATATACCAATAATATTTTGGAGCAGACATGTCCAAGTTCTACGTTAATTTTATATTTATTTTATCTGGAAGTTTTGGTTAATTTATATAAAACGCTGTACGTCGTCTGAGAAAAAGTAGAATGATCATTAGTAACAACCATATTTTATTTTAAACAAATGCATTTCTTTAAAATAACGGCACCTTCTGAATGTTTCCAGTGGGTCGAAATCAGTCACTCATCATGTTGTTGACCTGATGATTGTTGACCTTGCTCGGTGCTCTGGGTCCATTACCATGCATTGCATAATTATATGGTCTCTTTCCTGATAAAAAACTAACCATTTACTAGTTGACTCAATCGATGGGTATCCCAGCATTCAATTTTGTTTACAAGAAGAATTATTAATATTTAAAATGACAGTTCTCAACGATTTCTTCAGACAAAATTTTGTAGATATATGATTCATTAGGATATATGTTGAAAAAAATCTGTTGATTTTAAGATATATTGTTTTTTTTTGGATGTTATGCAAAGTATATACATTTTTGTCTTTACCGCTACCGCATTTGAAAATTGACTAATACATAATTCGTGATTTCAGAAAAAAATACGGTTACCTTCTCCAACCATTCAGTCAATATAAACTTTTTGTCTTAATATTATAGTGGTAAAAAATCGATAGCCAAACAAAACAATTAGTTTAGTTATCAAAGATCAATTACTCTCTATATTGAACTGTTTTTCAAATGCAAATTATTCGGTAATTTTTTTTTGCACGGGAGCCCATTATCATAATATGAGATGTCAAAAAATGTGTTGCCTAATAATGAAAAACTTACAATTTTATCTACTACATGGCATCTTCGCGGTTATCTGAATAAAAACGATATGGAAAACACTATACTTTACATCGGATTTTTGAGGCAATGTCAAAATCAAAACACGTGGATTTTTCAGTAATAAACGATAGGTAGGTAGTTTATTTTTGTGTGAGCCGTTTTGCAGCATGAAGAGTTTTCAATCGACGATTCAAGCAATTCATTAGACTCACAACAAAGGAAAAACCGTTTAGCGGTACTCACATATTTTCGTCTCATGTATACGAATCCGAATCGTCGCTCTCAAATACTGACTTATTTGTAAAACGAAATTGAAAGAATGCACACGCTAGCCATGGAGCAGAACGTGTATAGAAACGGCTGAAAAGAACAAAATCGACCAAAAAAGCGTATTATCCACAATATCTTTAAATATTTGATTCCACGAAGTTTTGGTAAGATTTTTTATGGAAATATTGTCTACGTTAGGAAATACTCTAGATCGTGGAGTCACAAAATGATGTGTTCATTAAATGTATCAAAAACTTATGCACATAATTTATTTTAAACACGCTTTCATTATTACCTCCACCTGTATGTATGTAACGCAATCTTTGAAATTAATTTTCACCCACTTCCGGACGTCGGAATTATTTGAAATTTTGCACACAATAATTGTATAGATATGATCTGGTATTCTCACCAAGATCTTCGGAACAAAAATGCTTGATCACATTTGGTGAATGCACCGGTTTGGTCTCAGCACTTTCACCAAAAGTTAGTAAAAACTTCAATCCCATGTGGATGAATCAACCGGAGAGATTTCCCTCGTAGTCGGAAAGTTCGAAAATCTGCTTTTGTAGAAATATGAACTAAAATGTTAAAAATAAAATAAAATGAAATTATAGTTTTAGGAAATTGTTTATAAGCACTTCATAATTCACTTCAAAGTCGTGTTTAGCTGGCATAATATCTGATGGCTTCTACCTGGATTCTAGGGGAATATTTTCCAGAATCTTCAGATGTCCAATCAGATTTCCATCCTTCGAATTTGATGCCTGGTGCAGTCTGAATGCACTTTTTGCCGCTTCTTTCATTACACACAAGTGCAGAGGCGGAAAATTGAGCATCACCTCTAGTACTGCAGTGGGGCACGTGAATATTGCCCATGTGATTCCCAGACAGGCTAACCGCTGCACTTTCTGCAGCTTGATTTGTACCGAGGGCTGTTGGGTTTTTGACCACCATACTAGATACCAGGAACCACAGCGTTGAGGAGAGAACCTGTTCTCGGGCGGGTCAGGAGGGCGACTGGATGACATGTCCAGAGCGGTCCTGACGCGCCGGAGAGCTGGAACTCTCTGTGGAAACCTGCCTGGTTCAAACCGCGCTCGAAGCTAGCAATCGCTAGCAACGCGTGGGGGCTTGCCTCAACCAGTCGGCCGAGTAGACGAGAACTACAATAAAAATATCCCCAAGTTTAAGGTGGAACAGCATAATCCGACGAGTGCATGACTAGTGGGAGGACTAGTTATAATTATGCGAACTCCGGGGTATCTGGCGCCCCTCGGTTTCATTTGCCTTCCTGCGGCATGCGGGACTCTGCCGCAGGTGACTGTCTTTCCCCAGCTTCTCGTGGGACCTATTATGGTTGAGAACAAGGTGAACAGGGTGAGGGAAAACCCCCAAAAACTATGGGAGGATGCGGAACTGAGGCTCGTTGGAGAGGCAGCAGTGCCTCACAACGAAACCTTAGTCAAAATTCTACCCAGATGAGCCAAAAGCTCATGTCTTTTCAAATAAACCTCCAACATTCAAAAGCAGCCACGAGTGTGCTTAGAAGGAGGTTTATTGAAGAAAACCTTAGTATAGGGTTGCTTCAAGAACCCTGGATCAATAGAGGACGAATACAAGGACTCGCAATTGAATCATCTAAGTTACTTTTTTGCAACACTCATGGAAAACCACGAGCAGCCATATTGCTCGCACCCAACATTAAATTTACTCCTGTTCCAGAGTTCATCACTGGAGATTTGGCAACCGCCATCGTGGAAGTGCCAACTGAAACAGGCAAGAGGCAGATTGTTATGGCCTCGGCCCAGGGGACTTGCCCACCACCAGAGGAAGTCCAAGGCCTCATCAGATGGTGTCAAAGAGGAAACAGAAGTTTGGTATATTATGTATTCACGTGTTCAAGTTTTTCAACTTCAAAATTGAGGATAATTCACATGAAAATAAGTCGACAGATATTTTTTTAATAAATTGCTGCAAAGGTTTCCTTTGATTTTTTCATAGAAATATTCTTATTAACACTATAAAATTATGCCACAATTTTACCGGAAACAATGGGATGAAAATACCGTGATAATTTTTATTTTCTGGAAAAAAAAGTAAAAAATATGTAAAATAGTTGTTCTTTATTTGATGACTAGTGTCAATAGGAACAATGAATAGACACGACTTACGCTTCATTTCTGAAATGAAAACACCCACCAAGATTATTTTTTCATTTGATGGGTCGAAGAGTACAATTCAAAAGTATTTTAAATATGTTTTTGTATATAATGGGATATTTTCATTATTCTCTAACATATATAGGTAAAGCGGCAATCGTAGGATTTTGGACATTTTTAGGCCTGATCCCCTCTTTCATTTATACCGACTGCGCTAATTTGAATTCAGATGAGCAATGGTTTCCCGTTTATCCCACTTGTGCTGAAAGGAAACTCTGTGTGTTTATATATAATTTGGTTATTGGTATTATTATTATCACACTTTTCGATATTCCCTGTATAATTTTGGATTTTGTCTGCACCCTCGCTAATTGAGGCGCACTCAGGAGCTGGATCAACTCCTGGTCTAATTTTTGGATCCTGGTGCTTGCCATCTTCTGACATGACATTTGTAAAATTTTCGAACTTATTTGAAATATTTATATTATAAGCGGAGGATTTATTGTCCGAACTGTTTGAAATGACTACTCTAGAGCTTCTACGACAAGCGGGATTCATTACAGAGTTAGATAAATTACTTATGGTGGCTTGTAATGCCGAAAATTTATCTTTTCTCTGCCCTTTTGTGGCCGGGAAATGTTCGTTGGTTCTATCACCATTTCATTTTATTTTTGCCAAAACCACCCTGCCACTTATATAGCATATTTTTCTCTTTTTTTCTCTCTAGCCAAGTACCTATTTTCCGTTATTTTTGCGTCAGAGGTATAAACAAAAGTAGTAATTTCACCACAGTTTTAATGTTATTTAAAAATCTCGTCGGGCGATTTGGCAAAAAAACTAGGACAATGTAAAATGATGTTATATTTATATTTCCAGAAAAAAAAAGTTATTAACCGTTTTATTATTGTAATACATACATAAAGGAGAAGATGGACATTTATATATAATCCAGGTGGTGCAAAGAATCATGATAGGATTGCCGCTTATGTAACTTTGCGTATTTTTGTTCAAAAATGTTTCTTCGAAGTAAGTTGAATGGACCGAGAAATTCGAAAGAAACATAATGGAACTGAATTTTCAATAACTTGTTTGAAATGGAAACATCTGAAATGCTGCATTTTCAGTTTGTCAGTATCAACATATATTAATCTATTCTATATACATAATAAAATACAATTTTTATAATATGCAACAATAATTAAAGTTAATAACAGCATCTTATCGCTGTTTTGTGACTTGAAAAAATCAGTTATTTTGCTTGAAATACGTTTATTTTTGGTAACTCGTGGCTTTCCATTTTTAACCGACGAAACAAAAAAGGAGGAGGTTCTCTATTCGACCCGTATATTTTTTTTCCATCATATTTTTTTATGTATGATCACGCATAACTTTTTACTGAGGCGTCCGATTCCAATAATTCTTTTTTCAGTGGATAGGGTGTACTTCGAATTTGGTCCCATTTGAATTTAAAAGATGAAATCCACCCCTAAGGGTAGCGAAATGAAGGATACTGATCACTCACCCTCTGAATTCTGGTCCGTTAACCGATTCTATGAGGCATAACTTCGTACTGGGTTCTTCGATTTGGATGATTCTTTTTTTAATAGATAGGGTATACCTTATATTTGGATTTCGAAAGGAATTAGCCACCCTTACGGGTAGAAAAATAGGGGATAATTGATTTTTCACTAGTGAACATTGGCATACACATACGTAGTTGACAATGACAGATCGCTACTGACATTATTCTTGTTTCACATCCGTCAAAATCAGTATATTCTATGAGAGGATGGAATGATATACAAAGTAATGAAATAAACTAACCAGAACAACGAAAATAATTTATATTACAACAAATAGTAAAAGTAGATAATCATATTATTTAACTGGTAATAGTTGAAGTAAGGTGGGTAAGTAGGTAGTAATTGGTAGATTTTAGCCACAAAAAATTGAAAAATAAAAACTTTTTAACAAAAAATTAAACCGACGAAATACGGAACTGAAAAGTAAAAAATTAAAACTTTTTAACAAAAAATTAAACCGACGAAAAAATCAACTGAAAAGCAAAAAATAAAATAAACCTTCTTAGTCTAAATGATAATTGAGCTCCTAAACTAATGTAAGTAACTGATTTTGAGTCGGCGCCAAACAAACTAGCAATTGAATTAGGTGAAGCGTAAAATGATGGCAGCGAGATGAACGGCTGCGTTTTGATGACTTCTTTCTTCGATAATTGTTTTAACGTCAAAAAACACTAATGAAGTTTCACTCCAAAATAAATGTTTCTTACATTTTTCCATCTTTGCAAAGTGAGATTGCTCCCCAATTCTTTCGGTCTTCCTGATGATCGTGGAAGCGTGAAATAGATTTTCGTCAACAAAAATGTATTAAAGACCTATTGATGTTACAAATGATTTCTGGTGAGTAATCCTTTTTGGAAAACATTCTTATTTGCCTCATTCATCTATATGAGTTTTTAATCAAGACTTGAATAAAAAATCAAATAACTATCTGAATAAAAATTTAAATTTTCACTTTCAAATTTTTTCTTTTGAGTTATGGTCCTTTCTCAAAACCTATCAGATGTAGTTCAATGTCTAGCGTGGCTTTAGCCGGGGAAGTTATTGTTTTCAGTTTTAAGAATAATCCTTCTATTTAATTTCCAATGGAGATTGTTTCCCTTTTAAAAATGCCGAGCAACCTACGGTACAGAAAAATATGGATATGGCGTTTATTGCCCTCTTTGTTAGATTTAATGCACATTTAGTAACTTCAAGGCGAGACATTATTTTTAATTCTCTTTATGATTTGAAATACTACTAAAAAATGCACGTTCAAATTGTCATCTATCCATAACTCGATAAAATAAGAAAACAGAATGTCACGTAACTAGTTTGTAGGATTTCTGACCGCAAATTTCACATTCACCTTCAATCAGGTGTGGATATATTATTGCCAAGTCGATTCATGAGTCATATTTGTTTATAATGAGACAAAAATGGTAAACTGATTATACGGTTTTTCATTTCTTCAAACCTACGCAATAATTTCTGAAGTGACAAATTGAAAGGTGAAATGAATTTTGGCACCACCTCTTTCTTATGTATTATTCGAAATGTATGATAAATAATTTATGTATTTTCCAAAGCACCATACTATCTATGGCGTCATTCAGGTTGGACTAAAAATAACTTGAAAATAAATCATTTATAACTTCCACTGAAGATAATTCATGGGATACTTTTTTTTCTAGTTTTTTTCATCTAGTTCAGTGAATGAGGTTTGAAAAAAAAATTTGATGGTGAAGTGATATTTAATCCGATGGATAAAAACACAGTTGGATATTGTTTGCAACAATTTAAATATTCCATTGCAGTTTTGCAAAACGAAATATGGGAAGATTTTCGTCTCCAATCAATTGTGACGGAAATATCGATATTATTGTTGACATTTTCGATATCGTCATAATTTATTGACATTAACATTCTACTCTTACCCCGCCAGAGTAAAAGTGAACTGAACCTTTTCTTCGTAGTTTCGCTTCAGCATGTATTATTATTCTGCGTCAAAGTGAGTTTGGATGGTTCGCATGGTTTGATCTGTCATTCCACACAAAAGAGAATTTTTACTACTAATATATCCTCTTAAAATATTTGTATATTACGTCTAGTTAACGTAGGCAATTGAAATTACTGGCCTCCATATTTCCCAATGTTATTTCCAGAAATTTATGTAAGATACTTATTGAGAAAAAAAATTTACTTTTCAAAATTACTGATACTAAAATTGTAAAAAAAACAGGTTAACTAGAAGTTCATCCAAAGTTTTGAGGAAAACTATAGCGATATTTCTAGATCTAATTATTTTCGAGAAATATGGACAAGTTCGATACACAAAATGAATTGCAGTCGTTGGTGTGGGGTATATTCACAACGGTTAGTCATCTCAAAATGAGCTAAAATAAAAAAAATGAACTTACTCAAGTTTGGGTTTGTAGTTAGAAATAAAATAGTTCATGGTAACGGAACTCTTAGTGCGAGAATCAAACTTGCAGTTGATAGCTTTTTCACCAAAAAAATATGTCATGAGTCCATAATTAGTTGTGACATTCTAAAAAAGTTTTTCGAGGAACCTGGAAAAATACCAGCTGACAGTGGGTGAAATACCACAATTACATCCCCTTGAAATCCTCAAATTCCTAGGGGACGCTATAGCAGAAGTAGCATGATCACAATAGATATAATCAGATCGTCTGTCAACACCCAATTACCATTACCAATTCACTCGAAAACAAGTTGATAGATATTTTTTCATAAATTGCTGCAAATATTCTCTCCAATTTTTTTCAACAACCCACCCCTTTTTATATTTGGAACTATTCCAGCTAAACCTAAAAAAACTATGAGTTTACTCAAGTTCAGGTTTTGTAGTTAGAAATAAAATAAATCATGGTAATGAAACTGACGCGATATGATCGATCTTATATACAATCGTCCTCAGTATCCAGAAGCTTCTAGTCGGTTCGTGGAAACATTTCCGATGATTCCATGTTTGTCATCGGAAATCCCCAAATGTTGCATCGTCCAGCATGTGCGAGAAAAACAACACAGGGGCGTACTATACGTATTTTCGTAACACGTCTCCTCTTAATTTTGATCGTCTAGATCGAAAGTCCTTGGTTCACCATGATAGGGCTCCAGTCTTTCGAGGTGAACAACCTTCATCCAAGGCCTTAAGGCTCAGTTTATCTGCACAGTTGTGTACTCCTACCTTTTGGGTGCTTGGTGGTCTAAACACCAAGTCACGGGGCAATCGAAGTTCTCTTTCGAAGATAATTGTAGCCGGGGTAAGTTTGGTTGAATCGTGGACGTCTTTTACAGTGAAAGTTGTGTGTCTCAGTCATTTTGATGTTTTCCCACTACCTTGAAAACATGATCTTCCATAGTTCGGTTGAATCTTTCAACCTTGCCATCTGTCGGTGGGTGAGACGCCGTTGTTCTGGTCTTGTTGGTACAAATATTATTGAATAACTTCGACTCAATTTCTCCCTTGGTCGGAATGTATCTCCATTGGTACACCGGATCTTGAGAACATGTTATCTGCTGAGCATCTGTTCTATGCTGTCGCTTTGTTAATCTTCCCAAAGTTGCTCTTCGATCGATACCGCTCCCACTTTCAACTTTGAGGTGGTGAAAGCCTCTTCCACTTCTAAGGGACGAACTAGAGCTCTCAATCCATTAATGAATATCTGCACCGCCAATTGTTCCTTGAAATCCTCCGGGGCTTCTGGGTAGGCAAGCTGGATGAATCTCTTCACGTCTGCTTCAAACTCCTGCAGACATTCACCAGATTTCTGCACCGGTACAACTGTTCTCTATGTTGGTCGCCGTACTTCAATTTCAGAACTGCAATCAGGTCTCTATACTTGCGATGCTGGTCTTTCGTGATGGTCTGTAGCATTGTCAAAGCAGGCCCCCTCAAAGCCACTACGAGTGCAATAACCTTTTCTCCGTCGTCCCATCCATTAGCTGTTACGATTCGTTGTTTTTCTGGAACATCTGCTCCTTGTTTTGTTCTTGCTTTCCTTTCTGCAGCCGTTCCTCCTCTTTTTATCGACGATCCGCCTCCCTTGTTTTTATTTATTTGTGTTTCTTCTCTATGCCGTGGTCTCTCTTGCTCGGCAAACTGTTGCTTGATCATTTCCACTATGGCCTCCATGTCGTCGTAGGCTGTATTTTTCGTATTAACCAATAACTGTTCTCGAATAGTCACTGAAAATCTTTACTTCTGACACTGTTACGAAACTGGGTCCATTTATTGAAATACTCGAATGAATCAATGTACCTTTATTACACTTAGAAAACACAACACAGTAATGCACTCTGACAATAAAATACTAAATCACAGTTTAGTACTACTGCGCACCGCACTGAACTAAATAAACATTCACCATGAACTCGCTAATATGAATTACTACTTGTCACTCGGTACGCTAGATCTTATATACAATCGTCCTCAGTACCCAGGAGCCTCGAGTCGGTTCATGGAAATATATCTATGACTCAGAGTAGAAATACGCAGAGGAGAATTAGAAAGAGATGGAATCCAATCTCAATTTAAATGCTCTGGGTTACGGCAATACCTCAATTTTGATTGATGACGTTTGTTATGGCCCAACATTGCCAACTTCACAAAATCTCAAAATTAACCAAGAAATTCGAAAGAATAAATCATATTATTCTACATAACACAATTTAAAACCCAAGTATTCAACACTACATATGATTTCGAAAGCGATTTATCAGTCAATTATTAATTTTTTCGACATGTTGGCAGTATTTAGAACTGCCAACTGTGCTTATTCCAATTTGAAGGTACGAGGTCAATGAAGCTGTGAACCAAACATCAGAGGAAATGGGTGGAGCTTCCTATCTGTGTCGATAACTCCTGTTTGTTATCGGAAATCCCCAAATGTTGCATCGTCTGGCATGTGCGAGATAAACAACGAGTGGCGTACTGTATTTATTTTCGCAACGATATGATGAAGTTAAGTTACTAAATGTAAAGCAGGTATTATTGGCTTGGTAGTTATGGAACTTATTTTTTTCGATTTGTTTGAAAATATGAACAGGATGTTCATAAAATCAGATGTGGAATCATCTGCGACTGAAATATAAACTTTATTCATGTTGAAAAGGGAAACATTCTCAATTGAATATTGAACAGAACGATTTTTCTGTGAATTGAAAAATCCACGATAAAAATGAAGTTATTTTTTGTCAATCTCTAACAGAAAACAACTACTTCCTCGGCTAAAGGCACGCTGGACATTGAACTACATCTGATAGATTTACTAAAAGAAAAAATAAAAAATTTGCATTCCCGTTTCGTATTGTCAGACCTCTTTCTCGTAATGAATTTAACAAAACAATAAGGGTTCCGAGAACAACCTGTTGGATATTCTGAGAACTGTCATCAGTTTATGAGTGATCTAATTCTTATCATAGGGAACTAATTCGCTGTTTGGAGGCCGTAGGCCATAGATGGCATATGCATTCACTTATCGATCGTTCGAATTCGAAATATTCATCGATTTACTGTTTTTCTGAATAGGGTTTTGATCGATGGAATTCGTAGTGGTACGAAAATAGGAATATTGGAGATGGGCAGTTGAATCTCGGCCATTGTGTTTTCAGTTGGTTGAACAGTTACGCGAATTTCTCTGAAATGATTTTCAGCCACATAGTGGGATATGATTCTGCGAATCTGATTATTAAGTTCTCTTGTTGGTGAATACCGATTTTGCTGTTGTTTGGAGAAGGAACTATCTTCCTAGGAAGGATTCATTTTCAACCGATTGAAATTCATAAATTTCGCCGATAAGTAACGAAGCATCCATTACAAGATTTTTAGTTGAGGTGATTCAAACTCTCATCCAGGGGGTTTTCGTGCACCTCTTTTGGTTACCATCAATGATTTTCTTGTCGCCTATGACCTATGTACCTAGTGAAACTTATTCGTATGATGAGATGTCTGTTGAGGTTGGATGCTGACTATTAACCATTTACGTGACCAAGGACGTTAGTTAACAAAACTGAACATCATTTTGGAGTTATACCACCGAGCGATTAGAGTACTTGAGCTTCTTCGAGTATCTTCGTTGGATTTCTTTTCTTGGGTGGAGCCCCAAGAATCCTGCAGATAAGCCTAGCATTACGAACTGACTTATTATTATTTTTTTCAAATCTAGTTATTATTCTTTGCTTGGGACCTTCGTATTTGAGTATAGATGGTGTGTACCACTATAAATATATCACAGGTATCCGTGTGAACCTCATATGCGCATATCTGGTATACCTGATTATTATTATTTTTGTTATTGAAACTGATTTCATCAAAATCTCTATCCCTTTATATCGGTGTTGTTCATGTAACATTTTCATCATTGACCATATAAAGTACTGCAATTTAATAATAGTCATTTCACCGAATGTTATCTTCGATTGATACTCAAGTAAAGTATTGTGTAGAAAGTTCCGTTTGATTTTTGATATATGGATACCAACAGTAAAAGTTGAGTGTACAGGGTGGGTCCCAAAACATCCGGGAGTTTTCTAACTTTACTGCCAAAAGTTAGTGGTGCCCAAATATATATATTTTTTTAATCTACTCACGACCGGCTCTCTGACTCGTAGCCGAGTATACAGTGCTTCTCCCCTCCCCCCCCCTCTTATTTTTGGAACGATTATACATAAACAAGTGAAATTTGGAAACTGTATATTAAAGGTTGTGAACTTCTCTACTAGTGATGATAGATGACGAAATCGTCAAAGATGACGTCACAAGGCCATTGTGACCAATAATTTTAAATGGAACCCTACGGCAAGCGACACCTCTTTCAAAAGGTATCGAAAAAACCTATTCAATGATACTAATTTTTTTTGTGTTTATGGCAGTTTTAATGGCTCATTAGTAAACATTAAAATTTAAATTCCATTCAGTATGATATTGATTACAGATTTAAGAATCAGTATCTACTTTAATAAATTGCTCGAAGTGATCTCCATTTACTTCCTGACAGTAAAATATCCTATTTTTAAACTCTTCTCGTACTTTTGCACATTCTGCAACAATACGTTATTTTAAAACGTCAATATTGTCAGGTTCAGTGGCGTAAACCTTCGATTTAAGGTACCCCCACAGAAAAAATCCAAAGGTGTGAGGTCCGGTGATCGAGCTGGCCATTCCGTTGAACCTCGTCGTCCAATCCATCTACCACGAGACTCCTCATCCGAATACCGTCTTACTGCACCGTAATAGTGTGGAGGAGCACCATCCTGTTGGAATGTTATTTCCAAGTTGCCGAATTCATCTGGATTATCTTCCAAAATTTCAAGGATTAACGGTTCTATTGCGTTCTGCAACAGCTCCAGATAAACCTCACCAGTTAAATTAGTATTAAAAAAAAACCCAACGATGTGGTTTCCCAGGATACCTGCCCAAACATTCACCTTCTGGGGAAATTGGGTATGTGTTTCACGAAACAGGTGAGGATTTGCGTCACTCCAATACCTCACATTCTGTGTATTTACATTTCCATTTAGATAGAAAGTACTTTCGTCACTAAAACAAATTGTTTTGACATAGTCTGGCTGTTGGTTAATTTTAGTTTCCATATTTTCACAAAATTCTAGTCTTCGGTCTGGGTTGTCGTCTGAGAGTTGATGAACCATTTTTAATTTGTATGGATGAAAATTGTTTTTTTTCAACACCCTGTGTACTGTACTTCGACTGACTTCACAGGTAGATGCAACGTGAGTTGTTGAAGGAGTAGGATTAACTATTACTTCTGCCAGTATATCAATTTTTTTCTCATCAGAAATTTGTGGTCTGCCAGATCGTTTCGCATCATTAATACTACCCGTTGTTTCAAACTTACGAAGAAGCTCCCTTAAATAAGTCCTCGAAACGGGGCGATCGGGAACCTCTCAGTAAAAATGCGTTCTGCTGCATGAATATTTTGTCCAGTTTCAACAAGAATTAGGATCGCTGCTACTGTATCACCTAAAGCACGTACCATTTCGCTTCTTGAAGCACTTAAACGTTCGGCTAACAACAGTTTAACAAATTATTAAAATTAACAAAAATATTACCAAAAGCTGCTTAAACAGTTAAACGTTCGATCAACAATACACAAATTATTAAATGTACAAAAACTTGGACAATTACAAAAACGTCGAATTAGGGAGACTAACAAAAACGTCAGCTTATTTGACAACTATCCAGAGGCGGAGCTTGAATTTGGAATTTTAGTATTAACTGATTTAATTCATCACAGCTTCACGTTTTTTAAAAGGGAGTTGCCAAACCTGCCATAAACATAAACAAAATTAGTATCATTGAATAGGTTTTTTCGATACCTTTTAAAAGAGGTGTCGCTTGCCGTAGGGTTCCATTTAAAATTATTGGTCACAATGGCCTTGTGACGTCATCTTTGATGATTTCGTCATCTATCATCACTAGTAGGGAAGTTCACAACCTTTAATATTCAGTTTCCAAATTTCACTAGTTATGTATAATCGTTCCAAAAGTTCGAGGGGGGGGAGGGGACTTCTGAGAAGCACTTTATATATATATATATATATATATATATATATATATATATATATATATATATATATATACATTTTTCTAGATTTTGTCTCTTGCACGTGCGCATTTGAGCACCCATTCCTAGGAATCTTATTTGATATTGCATTTCAACAAAAGGACGTCGCGCATTATACCAAAACAGAAATCTACGAACAGGTGCCACTGCACTCCAGTCAGCATGCGTATCAAGTGGACAAATCCACTATGGCAACTGGCAAATGAAATTCAAGATGTACTGACGAACGAGTACGAATAACAGAAATCGAAACAGAGCAAGAGACCTTTTCAAATGGTACAACCAGAGAGTGTCCACAGGGGGTAATTACAACCCCACTTATGTTGAGTCTAACTGTGAACTCGTGTGAAATCTGACTGACCTCGGTGTGTCTTGTCAAAGATACGCCGATGAAGATATCGACCCCATTGTACCATTAGTAGCCTTCACAAGAAGAAGAAAACTCAATGCCAAGACTGTCAAAATAGATGGGTAAATCGTTGAGTGGAAGACAGAAGTTAATATCCAGGCCTTATCCTAGATAACTAACAACTCTGGAAAAAACATGAAGGAAGCCCTAATGGTGTGCAGAAAAATTAGGGATGTGACCCAAAAACTTTGCTGTAGATGTAAACAGCAATAGAGAGAATAATTATCACTAATGGGGAAGTGGCTTGGGGTAAAAGAACGAGAATCAATCTCTTTATGATACAAAGATACCGCAAACAAGATATCATCGATACTCAGCAGTTATCGATGCGCTGAGCTCTCACGTAATCAGCTCAAAAATAATCTGGAACTGCTAAGGAAAACTAAACAACATGAGCAGGCTAATCATCCTTTGGGTTCTGGGCACACCAGAATGGAGGGAAATAATAAAATACTGACTGAACCTGAACCCTTTTGCGGAATAAAAAAAAGTGTCAGATATGTTAAGATTCGGTCTATACAATGCTTTTCAAAAAAAAATCATAGTAAATGATAGAATGATAGAATGAAATTCCTTTTCCTCGACCCCCTCCTTATATAATACATGAGTATTTTTATCATTTTCATTTTTGAAGGCTATAATCTTTCATATGTTTTGTCTATACTTGAGGTTTGTTTGTCTAGTATAAATAAGTTCTATGATAATTTACGATAAATATTGTTTTTGTCTATATTTCAAAAGTTCATACATATATTTGTTATGTCGATAGCTTCACAGCTCAGTGCTTGGCAATATGGTTTTCATGACCAAAGTTCAGGGTATGGAATGCTTCAACTGAAAAACAAGGTCTCACGTCTAAGCTTCCATCCTGCGGCCTGGTCGATACATGCTGTTGTAGATTGAGAACCGTCTAACACTTTCCCCATTATCGCAGGCGTTCCCCAAGGCTCAATTCTGGCACCTATACTTTTCTTCTACGTTTTAAGGACCTGTCGATGTCGAGACCTTCTAACAAGATATCAGACTCCACACTAGCTTCGCATGTGAATCGTCTATGACATCCTGAAGAACTCGAACTGCACAGGACTGAAGGAACTGTGAACGAGGACCTTGAATGAATCCTGAAATGGGGATCGAACAATCTAGTGGAGTTACTGCAATTAAGACTATAGCTTGTAATTCGTCCAGAAAACCGGTTTAACTTTGACAATATCTCAAGAAGTACAATCAGCACGCAATCGTCAATATTTATGCATGTATTAGCAACACTCTTTCATGGAACGATGATTCAAAATGATCACATCAGAACCATCGCCTCAACAGCGTATCACTTATTTATAAAGCTCAAATTGGGCTGTTCCCATATGTGGGAGTCGGCACCCAAATATACACTGAAGCTCTTGGATTTCATTCAGAAAAGAGCGATTCGTTTGGTTGACTAATTATCTAACTAATCCAGAACATCGCAGAAAAGTGGGTGATATATCCCTATTTTTTATACAAGCTTTTATTTAACTTCACTTGTTAGTTAGTATGTTTGGGACAAATCATGCAACGGATTTTTAACCCACTTCTAACTGTCCGATTAACATGAAATTTGGCAGGTGTTCATAATTCAGGTGACAATGCATTATAAAAATGTTGTTAGAGAAAAAACAAAATGGCGGTTCCAAGATGGTGGACGAGATTTGCGTTTATGGTCCGATTCGATTCAAAATTGCAATGTGAGGATTTTCGGGGCCGAAGATCATGAATTTTTCGTCAAAATTCATAAAATTAAAATGGCGGCTCCAATATGGCGTACGATCTCTGTGATTATGGTCCGATTCTATTCAAGGGTGAGGGTTTTCGAGGTCGGACCTTATGAATTTATTGTCCAAATGCATAAATTCAAGATGGCGGCTTCAAGATGGTGGCTTCAAGATGGTGGACGAGTTTTGTTATTATTTCTATTAAAAATTGGTATAACGGGGTTTTTGGGATCGAAAATTATGAATTTAGTCGAAGATTATTGATTTTTTGTCAAAATTCATAAATTGAAGATGGCTCCAGGATGGCGGACGAGTTAATCTTTAGATGGTCTCTTCATTGGAGAACTAGATAGCTCAATACTTACAGGAAAAAGGACTCATAACAAAAATGCATAGATCAAGGCGTACTAACTGAAAAGCACAAAATAATTATTAAAAAATATTTTATTCAAATGCCCCAAAAAGTTAAAAAGAATTGCTTTGGATGTGTGACGTAGGTTATCTCGTGAGTTACAGATTGAAAAACTTTTCGCGCAAAGTTTTCAGTTCCAATACAAAAGCTACAAGCTTTTGAATCTGTAACTCACGAAATAACCTACGTCACACATCAAAAGCAATTAACTTTTACTTTTTAGGGCATTTAGGGCAAATATTTTTTATTAATTATTTTATTTACAGATACTCTCATGGCAGATGCCCCTCCGAAATCACATCCCTTATTCCACTTCGGGGAGTTCCTATCAGGCAAGCTCCAATTCTGATTATTCAAGCTCGACAGACTCAGTCAGCCCACCCTAACGTTGTTCAGCTCTAAACTTGCCGAACATCGCTTTATCAGGAATAATTTTTTGTCGATCCTCCAAATTTCCATGAATTCAAGAATAATGTTATCAAATATCTCTTGTCCTTTGAATTGAGTGACATTACTTAACATAATTTGAATACTTTTTCCGATTTTAAGTGCATTGTTTTCTCTGTGCGACATGATCAATAACGATAAATATCGAATTCTTACACAATATGATATTTCATAATGAACCTCATTTTTGTGCAGGTAATTCGCTTCGTTGGAAAAAAAACAAATTGAAGGCTTATCGAAAACGTCGACATGAAAAAATTGGACCTGATAAATACTTATTCTGGTATAAAAGACGATTTACATTTAGGTAATGAAATTATAAGAAATTGCATGCAATATATTGATGTAGACTATGGAAATTGGAAATCTGGCCCCGGGCCCGAGATCTACAATAATAACTGTCCATAAAAAATTATATCTACAGTAGTGCAACAACTATATCATACCAAATTATAAGTAATATTATGTAGTCCCCCCGTCCATGTAAAAATTTACGCTATGCATGGCATTCGGTAGAAAATTGTGTTCAGTGTGAACGTGCTTGCCGCATACGGACGCAAAAAAATCAGCTTCAATTCGTGCGATCCATGCATGGACGAATTTGTTGAGAACGCACTGAATTTGGCTGATGTTATCATTGTGTAACAATGTCTGATGGTGATGGCTTTCATGTTTATGCAGATATATTGCAGGGGGTTCGATATGGCTGTTCAGCCTCTCCGTACTTCGACCTATAAGATCTTTTGTACATTACCCTTCATCCATTCGAGGCCCAGGATTCCGAGGCTCCTTGCGAAGTTTTATCAGTTTCCTGAGAGCTGAGGTCCTGATGTCCGAGGGCGTCCCTTCGATGAACTTGAGCCTTTTGCAAAACAGCGCTTGGCAGTCGCAAAGCAGGTGTTCTGCAGTTTCAACGAAGTTCTCGCAGTAACGGCACATTTCACTGTCTGATATATCCATTTTTTTGAGGTGATACCTCAGAGGACAATGTCTGGTGAGCAGTCCCGTAACCATTTTCAAGTCTTTCTTGTCCAACTCGAGAAGCTGTTTAGCTTTCTTTGGCGATGGGCTCAGACTACTTTTTGCTTGTCTTTGTCCTGAAACCTTATTCCAGTGGTTTTTGATTTGGTAGCTTCCCAGCGCCGTTGGCTTTCGAGATACCACATAAGGGTTCAACTGCCACAATTTCTACCAGTTCAAACAATCAAACGCTGCAGAATATTATCATGGGGTTGCTAAATTGCCGAGTGTATTTTATAATTAATTGGCGCCTGGTGACAAACCCTGCTTTCTTTCTAGAAATTTGACAGTCGAGGTTTCTTGAGTCGCGCCTATATTATGTGTTAATTGTTTGTTGAATGTGGAATGTCCAACAAATATTTGCGCTACAAATTTCATGCATAAATATGTATTCATGTGCGATCAAAAGATATGTGTGTTTGTTGTTCATTCATAGACATCCTGTAGTGTAGGCATATTCTGTTTTTTTCAGAATTTTCAACCCAACATATTTTTTTGACAATTATTTTATGATTTCCATTCTATCTATTGCTTTTTTTATTCTTTTTGTGCAAGATAATTAATAACATTTTACGAGCATTTTCTAATTTGAAGAGACCCTGATAACACCAAATTTGTTTATCAAATTGTTATGGTTGCTTGTCTTTGGTGTTTCAAAACTGAAAGTGATTCGCGCACTCTAGATATAATACATTTCAGGATAAAAAGCAAAAGAAGAAACGTGTTTGCGTACTTAGAATTTTGGCGGAATACATTGATAACGAAGAATATAGTTTTTCTTTGAAATTCAAAACACATGTTAAGTCCCAGTAAAAATGGAAGTTCTGGTAAGAAATATCAATATATGAAAATGTGCTTCCTACGCTACCACTTCCTCATAAAGGAAGATTCAAAAGGCGTTCAGTATATTTGTTAACACCTACATCAAATGTATGATATATCTGCCAAACATATACAAAAAATAAAATAAATGACTAACACTTTATCCAACAATAATAAATCCTCTACCGTAACTTTTTATGTTTGATAGTGTCATCCCTTTTTTTAATTTATCATTTTACGCGCTAAAATGGAGCATAATGACGAAAGCGCCTCAATTTACTTTCATGCATCAGACATTTTAACACAATTTCAGCCTGATTTGTTTGAAATTATGAAGAGTGTGTTCTATCCTTCTATCTCTTTGGAGGTATTCATGATGAAAGGGGAAACATCCTCAATTGTTAATTGACACATATTTCTACCAAGTGCCATGCGCAACGTTTTAGTAATCTAATCTGGTCGATATCAGATGATTGCTTAATATTTTCAGCATATTTTTGGATGATATAGCTGTTCCACTTCCGTGTAGACACTTTTTTATGGAGAGGTATTACCGTAGATCTCATCCAGTCCTTGGGCCATGTGCCAGTTCCCCCATCTGTTTAACGTAGTCTACATCAATATATTGCATGTAATTTCTTGTAATTTTATCAACCAAGCGTCTTTCGAACTAGAATTAGTATTTGTTTGGTCAAATTTTTTCTTTGACATGATTTTCTGAGTTTTTCACCTTTTCCAATCTAAAAGTGACATTCTAGTAAGTTTCCACTTTGAAAGTTTGTAGTTCCCAGCGCACGCTTCTGCAATGTGTTGCGATGTAATAACAACTTGCGAGATCGCTAATTCGATGAGATGTCCCTAATATGTAACTAAAGAGAATAATAGAAGTGTATTCAAGTGCCTGGGATTTTCTTATGAAGAATTCAACTACAAAACATTCTAAAATCAAATAATCAATTAGGAATTCGTAATTCGTCTGGCTACCTACCATTTGCGTAGCGTCGCGTAATGCAAAATTGCACACTCCATCTGAAAATTTCGTAAATGTAAAGCAACGCAACCCAATTTTCTACAATTGAGTAAGAAGACGATAACGATTCTAATATATACTTGCAAATGCAATACCCAAATGTAGGTTTAAAGACATTTTAATACCTATATAATGACCGCTGGCTAACAATATTCTATGAAAATATTTGACAAAAGTGAGAGCACAATAATTCAGGTCATGGGGGATGAAAACGTGAAAAACAAATCATTCATTCATCATTTGAAATTGTCCATTGAGATTTTTTTTAATTCGAATCTATTCCTATAGTTGGCTACTTCAAAAATGCTGACGATGAAAAAGTACTACAATTACTTTTCAGCACAGTACGAATGATTTTTGAGGTTTATGATTTCAATTTATGTAAATTTTGCACGGCTTGCAAAAAAAAAAATACAAAAATTTGGACCAGAAACCAGAACACGTTCATAGTTCTGACGAAATTCACTCAGTCCACAGGTATCAAAACTGGACGTTTATAAATCAGGTGTTTGCGATCCCACTGATTTCTAAAAATAAATCTCCATCCCACGCAATGGCGAATCGTTATTTTAGAATCGACAAGGCCGTCAAACACTGCATCCCAGTAACAATGTAGGCATGGATAATGAGACAGTAAGGCAGATGACTGAACTGAAACATATTACCTCGTTAGATGGACCTGTTATACTTATCACCATAATAAGTGCGATTTTTTTTTTGAATAATACTTATGATTCGAGGGAAACATAAAAATAGTTAAAAAAACATCATACAAATCAATTATATCCCTCAAAATCATTTAATGTAAACATTGAACTAATCTACTGGATTTTGCATAATAAGCCATAATATTTTCGAATGATTATTCATTATCTTTCATTTAATGATGTCGAAAATTTCATAATGTTCAAAAGGAAATTCATAATTTTATCGTAGAAGCGAATTAAAAAAATATTTTTTCTTGAATCGAGTCTTCCAGCGAACTCGTTTATAATTCAAGCCAATCAAAATTATATACCTATATGTTCATATGTAATATGTATGCATTTTTGCATTTATGTGGTTATTCTCTCTGGAAGTAAAAATTATCAGTAAAATTCAAATTTTTTGGCAAGATTTGTGGTTTGAAAAACAATCGCCAAAATGAGACATATATCAATACTAGATGTTAATCAAGTATATTTTATACGTAATCTTCAAGCAGGTTGAATAAACTCAAATTTTACACCGTGATTAGCTGTTAGTAACCAGCCGTGCTGAAAATGACTAATATTTGAAGGAAGCAATGGAAAAACAGATGGTGCGGCCAGTCGGAAAGGTAGATTTCAGAATTTATTTATTGATTCTGAAATTGCCATCAATCAAAGTCAGGAAAAATCCCGTGTCAGAAAAAAATGGGATACAAACAGCATTTCTATTTCTATTTAGACATCAAAAAGTTGAAAAGGATATAGACATTACTTATTTGGGTTTCAATATCAATATCACTTCGAAAAATAATAAATAATTATGAATTACATGAATTCGAGAAAAATCCAATGACGTTCTGACCTGACCTAGAAAGCTGATTGACACGAACGAAATAACCTCAAATTAAAAGAACATACAGGAGAAGAAATTTTTGAATGTAGGTTGTGCAGCTCATGCAGCTCTATCAAACCACCTATACTTTGGCAATATTGGTATGAAAAGATTGAGAATTTTTTCAATCTCTCAACAGCCGCTATTTTAAAACTACTCAATCAATTTGGCCCATCTTTGAACCTAATCGAGATATAGATGAAAAGTATTTTTTGGTGAAATTTTGATCCATTCGGTGGGAATATAGGCACTCCTTTCACGTCTAGAAATTTCGTTATATCACACACACACATATATATATATATATATATATATATATATATATATATACATATATATATAATATATATATATATTGTAATGTAATGATAGATTGAAAAAAAAACAATTAATTTAATTTTGCCCTGTTTTGGGAATAAATTGTATGATATGTGATAGATAAATTATTTTCACCCTGTATAATATTTCGCAATGTAATAATAATAATTGCTAGCTAACGTCACTGTTCTCTCGTCACGTTGCTGCCAATTGTTATCACTGTTCTTACCACGACTAAACTCAGTTGGTACGCCTCTTGTCTCAGATAGCCGGTTCAGGCAATAGAGCCACTGCTTGATGTCAAATTTCAATCTATTCAGTGTTTATAAGTACGGTTGCAGATCATTGTGGAAAACAAATGAGAAAGTATCGAAAAACAATTATTTCCTTTATTCAGGAAAACTTATATTAACCTGGCCTACGATAAATAACTTATTCTATGGTCAATCTACAAATTTTCAAAGACAATCATGAGAAACGGTGACGAATAAATTATACACAACCTCACTTTTACTTTGAAGTGTGAAAATTTCTTTAATAGTTCAATATCAAAATGAAATAGAGTTCTTCTGATATGATACGAGTTATTTGTGAAGTTATTCAGTTTGTGATGTGCACTAGAAAAGTTTATACCTGACGCTGGAACTGTCGCTGTTTCAATACACACCAAAAATTTGAATCCCACTTCAATCCACTGCTATCAGGCTTTCGAATACCAAGAAAGAAACCATACAAATCCAGAAATCAGCTTTGGAATATTTTATATGGAGTATATAAAAAGGTAATGTCGTTTGCTGCTTATATTGATGAAATTATTGAATTTTTCTTTTCCTCAAACCCGAACGTGGCGTTCTCTTCAAAATTATTTTCAATCTCCTCGTGGCTTTGTTTTCTGTCTCCTGGATACCATCTCTTCTTTTTCCTATATTTGAATTTTAAATTGGCTTTGTTGTCACATTTTACACTTTGGGGTTATTTGTCAAAACTTATAAATTAAATATTTTTCTTTTCTTACAAACTATGTACAATATTCAATAATAATTGTCTCTTACACTTTTACCGTTCTTATTTTCTCACAATTTCAAATCTTTCATCTGACCATACTGTTCCCTGATTGGCTATTGTCATCAAGAAGTTTGTTGTTCTCCCATTGGCTATTTTTAGTTAGATACAATTTCATATACTGTATGTTTCAAGCTTATAATTTTGTTGTTCACATTTTATTCAGGATGATTTTGTAAATCTAGACTTTTTTGTTATCTTTTGAACAATTATAGGTTATAATCATTATGACAGTGTATGAAATTGATAGTATTATAGTATTTGGATATTTTTATCTACAGAGGCTTCATAAAAGAAATAGAATCTCAAAATATATGTAAAAACAATTAAAATAAATTACTGGTCTTTCATAACATAACAATATAGATATATGAAATATATATATATATATATATATGGAATTTTTACAAAAAGCCCTTAATAAGCTAGAAAAAATATATAAAAAAATGTATTACCTTCCAAAACTTCGATGTTTCGCGGTTCCAAAAATTTGGACCAATTTGACAAAAAAAATAATTGGTTTTTGATTTATTTCCATTTTTTTTCCATTTTGAACCACTGTGATTCTTTATAAAATGGCATTATACACTCATCATTCTCGAATGTGCAAGAAGTTAGATAACACCCTGTATATATATATATATATATATATATAAATATATATGAAAAAGAGGAATATCGAGGGGACTGTTGAAAACAAAATGGAAGGAATTTAATGGACATAGCCTCAGAAAGTGTTAACGTCAGACACTGCTTGGTTCGGTCATCAGTACGGTGGAGTGCAGGATGAACACTTGTAGAAAACGACAAATCAACGGAGTCAACAAACAGAAGCCAGCCGCTAATTTGTTGACTCCGTTGATTTGTCGTTTTCTACCAATGCTGTTCATCCACTCACCTACTGATGAGGCCAGCCAAGCACGTGCCTACGGTTAACACTTTTTTGAGGCTATGTCCATTAAATTCCTTCTATAATATATATATATATATATATATATATATATGAAGATCCTTTTTAAATTCGGGTATAGTCAAGGTATGGAAAAAGTGTACTCTTTTTCTATTCAAGCTTTCGAGTCATTTATTGTCTTTCATCAGGAACTAAAGTGAGGTTAAAATCCTTTCACTTCAGCTTTATAAAATACCATGTCACAACAGACAACACTCTTGGTAAAGTCATATATAGTTTCAAAATTGATCAAGATTACTTAAACATAAGTGTATAAACATTTTAAAATTCCAAATGGGCTCTTATGGAGGTCATGTACTGCCTCTCGAATCCTCTCTGCCTCTCGAATCCAACATATTACCTCCATAAGAGCCCATTTGGAATTTTAAAATGTTTATACCCTTATGTTTAAGTAATCTTGATCAATTTTGATCAAAGTTTTAACTATATATGACTTTACCAAGAGTGTTGTCTGTTGTGACATGGTATTTTATAAATTGCTGCAAGTGAAAGGGATTTTTAACCTCACTTTAGTTCCTGATGAAGAGACAATAAATGACTCGAAAGCTTGAATAGAAAAAAGAGTACACTTTTTTTCCATACCCCTGTTGACTGCATACCCGAATTTAAAAAGGATTCTTCTTTAACTTAGACAGTCGTCTAACCTTCACAACTATATATATATAAATATATATATATATATATATATATATATATATATATATATATAATGCATATTGGCATCTTGTAGATCTTTTAGATACAGATCACTACACGTCTACAAGAACTTTCTTGTGTATACCAGTCTGACAAATATGCGTTTCAACTGTTGGGACAGAAATGTCTGTAGAAATTCATTCATTTGTTTTTCCCCTAGAAGTGAAAATTATTAGTTTTTATCTGTTGTGAAACAGAAAATTTTAGTTAATCAACCCCGATATATTAGTCCTTTTTTTTCAATTGACTATGAGAATTAAGAAATTATCATCTTGTCAGTAACGTACCGTAACAATATGTTTTGCCTAGATAATTCACAAAAAAAATATATAAAAAATTCTTCTTTTTTGGTTGAGAATTATTCAAGAGGATTGTTTGCACTATGTAAAAACTTGCACAAGAACCACAAGTTAATTTATACAGTCCAGATTTTTCAAATTTATCTTTATTGTTCTTAACGAATTCACCTAAATTATCGATTTTGTATGCAATATTTACATTGTTTTGAAGCATGAAATTATAATTACTTTCCGTATATTGTCCGAAATATGTGATGACTTTATATGTAAGTATATTTTTTACAAGTTTTTATTCAACTTGCTTCGTTCGTATGTCATTCTGTAATTTTTTCCGGTTCAAAATTTGTAATTCATTTTTGGAGCACTTCCCTACATCCGATTGAGCTGGAATTGGGCAGCTGTTCATAATTCCGGTGTCAATGCATTATGAAATTTTTGTTAGAGAAAAAAAACAAAAGGGCGGCTCTAAGATGGCGAACGAGTTTTGTGATTATGGTACGATTCGATTCAAAATTGGTATGTGGGGGTTTTTGGGGACGGAGATTGTGAATTTTTGGTCAAAATTTATAAATTTAAGATGGCGGCTCATGGAATTTTTGTTAGTGAAAAAACAAATAGGCGCTCCAAGATGGCGACGAGATTTAAATTTATGATCCGATTCGATTCAAAATTGGCATGTGGGGGTTTTCAGAGTCGAAGATTATGAATTTTTCTTCAAATTTAATAAAATCAAAATGGCGGCTCCAAGATGGCCGATGATCTGTGTTTATGGTCCGATTCTATTCAAAATTGGTATGTGGGGGTTTTCGGGGTCGGAGATTATGAATTTTTACAATATTCACAAATTCAAGATGGCGGACGAGTTTTGTAATTATGGCCCGATTCGATTCAAAATTGGTATGTCGGCGTTTTTGGGGTCGGAGATTATGAATTTAGTCGAAAATTTTTGATTTTTAGTTGAAATTCATAAACTGAAGATGGCAACTCCAAGATGGCGGATGAGTTCATCTTTAGGTAGATGGTCTCCTCATTGAAGGTCTAGATTGCTCAGATGCTTTAACAAAAATGCATAGATTACGGCGTACTTGAGTATTAAAAAGCACAAAATGAAATACTTGATAAAGAACCTTTTAAAAGACAAGCTTTTATTCAAATGCACTGAAAGTAAAAAATAATTGCTTTGGATGTGTGACGTAGGTTATTCCGTGAGTTATAGATTCAAAAGCTTGTCGCGCAAAGATTTCAGTTCGAATACAAAAGCGACAAACTTTTGAATCTATAACTCACGGAATAACCTACGTCACACATCCAAAGCAATTATTTTTTACTTTTTGGTGCACTTGAACAAAAGCTTGGCTTTAAAAAGGTTTTTTATTAATTATTTTATTTATGCGTCAGAAGGAGAATTCCTGCAGCAATTTTGTTTCTTCCTCAATTTTGCCCAATGTATTTTCAGTTTTGAAAATTTTTTTTTTTTTTTAAACATGGTTTGGTTCAATTCGAGAATAATTGCGCGGATGCAATGTAATAATAATTGATTGAGTTTGTCCCCTCACTTTAAAAAAATAATTTTAATTTTACCGCTCTACGTTAAAACATTTTTTTTTTGTATTGAATTATGCATCTCGGTATGGATAGTATAATATGTGTCACTCGATTTTGCCGGCCAAAAATTAACCCTCCACTACCCCTATCATAAATGTCTTTAAAATTATTCTTATTCCGTAAAAAAAAACGCGTGGATCGATATTTTTTTCATAGCTGTATGCTACCAGGAATGCTTAACAATACGTATTTGCATTTGCAACTCGATTTTGTCGGGCAAAAATCAACCTCCCATTTCCTTTAACATGAATTTATTTGAAATTATTCCATTTCCGTAAAAATGCGTGGAACGAAGTTGTTTGACGAAATATCACCCTTTGAAAGTTTTAAAAATTTTCTGATTTCAATCACGCTTCAATTTATGATTAATATCAAAGGATGTATATCAGGATAACCCCGATTATTCATTTAATTGTTCATTAATGAGCACAATGATCTGCTGTGCTTTTTTGTCTCTGCCAAAGATTTGTTTTCATTAGCGAAAAGTAAAGAATTATTTTGAGAGTCTGGCAACAGCAATTATGTAGCAAGCCTCCTGGTATTACCTATTAATTATAATATAATTATAATACACCTGTTTCCACATGATATAAATTCTTGTTTCCTCTATTCCCATATTACTAAATTTTGCAATTCTCACGATGGTGGCTCATTAATGTACTTAAAAAATTAACGATTTATAACAATAGTCACATGAACAATAATAATGTGAAGTTAATAAAATTCCTTATATTTTTGTATTTTTGGACAACATACGTTTTTTATTAGGATATTCTCCTTGCGACTTTGGGGTTCATTATTTGGTTTACCATTGTATAAAGAAGGAAGCGATGACGACCGACTTGAGGATGCAAGATCTCGGGAGCTAATGACGACGATACATAGGACACACCAAGATTGCAAATATGGTAAAAAATGAAATATTCTCCGCTAGCAATGTAATACCAGAGTAGCATAAAATCCGGGGTGGAAAATATCATCTTGAAAAGCCGGCAATCTAGACCTATTTTATAGATGGATCTGAATTTGGGCAAGAACAAGTCGGAGCAGTCCTAGAGGGCTTGACAAAAAAAAACAATTTACGTTTGTGTGAGTCAAACGGCCCTGCTTTACCCCGGATCCTGCACTTTTTTTTTTTTTTTTTTTTTTTATGTTCTGGTTCCCCCGAAAAGGGATATCCTGTAATTTTTAGAGAACATCGTGGGAACCTAGGGAAAGAAGGTAGGAGTTGGTGTTTTTCTTAAATTTCTGAAGGTTGTATGCCTCGGGGAACACCTCCCTAGGCAAGAGTTCCAAAGCCTCGCTGTTCGTTGGATGAACGAGTCTTTGGAAAGTGATGTTCTGCAGGTTTCCAAAGTGACCACGAAGGGTGTGATGACTGAACTTGACGGGTTAATCTCGAAGAGACTGCCAAAGCAGGAACGATTGTTGATATTTCAGAAGAGCATCGCCCATGAAAATATCTATAAAATAGAGACAAATCGCCAACTTTTCTACGGTGTTCCAGACAAGTGAGCGAGTTTGTAAGCGAGGCATCACCGACGAGACGAATTGCCCTTTTTTGGACAGAATCCAATAGCCTCAGGATATGTTTAGGTGCCGCACTCCAAATATGGTAACAGTATTCCAGGACAGGTCGGATCTGTGCCTTATAGATCATAAGCAGCTGACTGGGGTGAAATAGCTCTTGGCACGAAACAGAAAACCAAGTTTTGGGATGCACTTTGGCAATGGACCTCACGTGATTTTCCCAGGAAAGGTTATTGCTGATAGTAATACCAAGCATCGATATGGATGGCTTCAGTGGTATGGTTACTCCTGACAAAGTTATGTTAGGCACAGTGAGATCGGCTTTTCTAGAGAAAAGACATGCTTGTGTTTTGTTTGCATTGAATTCTACCAAGTTATTAGATCCCCATTCGAGAATTGTTGCCAAGTCCATATTTATATTATTAACATTTCTTCCTCGTTCATTTCTGGTTTCACGGGCTGATATAGGGGCCCTGGAAGAGAAAGCGGTATGGAGGGTACTATCATCGGCAAAGCTGTGTACTGGACATGAAGTTGATTTCAACAGGTCGTTGATGTGAAGTAGAAATAGTGTTGGTGCGAGAATGGATCCTTGCGGAACACCAGCATTTATGAGTAGAGTGTCAGATGAAACTCCATCGACCACTACATGGAGAGACCTGTTTGAGAGAAAACTAGCAAGCAGAGAACACAGCTGAGGGGGCAAGCCATAAGACGGAAGCTTGGCGAGGAGTCCCTGGTGCCAAACTCGATCGAACGCCTTGGAGATATCTAATGCCACAGCTAAAGTTTCTCCATGCTTTTCAATAGATAGCTGCCATATATGTGAGACGTAAGCGAGCAGGTCACAGTTGATCTCTGATGGCGGAAGCCATATTGCCTATCGTTGACAATTCCTGAGTCTTCCAGATATTTCATGAGCTCGATGTTGATGGCTTTTTCCATGACCTTTGAAATAATAGATAGCAGTGCGATAGGTCTGTAGTTGCTAGGTAGGGCCTTTTGCCTTTTTAGGGACTGGCTGTACTCTTGCAATTTTCCCAAATTTGGGCGGAAATACCCCAAATTGTAAGAGTGGTTGAACAACTTGCAAAGAACAGGTGTTAGTTCGGGGCACATTTCTTGAGAACAATCGGCGGGATTCCGTCAGATCCACAGGCTTTGTTGGTGTTGAGACCCAGCAAAATCTTTCGGATAGTACGTTGGCGAAAGGTGATCTCGGGCATGTGACTGTCAATAGGTGTAATGTTCGGGGTGGTTTTCCCGATGAATCCAGAGTGGAATTTCCAGCAAATAGGTGCGCAAAGATATTGGCTTTTTCCTGGGCAGTCGTTGCTAGTGTTCCATCTTCTTTGGTTAGGGGAGGAAATGAGCTGGAAGTGAAATTTCTTCCCACAGCTTTGGCGAAAGACCAAAATGAACGGGATCCGTTAGGACATTCAGCAAGTTTTGATCTTATTTTGGCTTTGTGGGCATCTTTTGAGCTTTCTATTGTCTCTTTACATATGCCTCTAGCCTCGACATATGCTGCTCTGGTCTCAGGGCCCGGATTTTTTAGCCATCGATGGTATGCTGCCTGTTTGGAAGCCACAGCTCTAGAGCAGTTTCTGTTAAACCAGGTCTTATCGGATGATGTTCTTCTTTCGGTATTCGACTTGGTGTAACAAGGAGAGATCTGTCACTGAACTGAGGGTGTGACTTTCGCTGCGTTGAGAAAATAATGGAGAGAAAAATACTTTCGCGATAACGTGATCAGTAGAAGGAAAACAGCCGCAATACTAAAAGCTGAACCGACTTGAAGTTGGAATCCTGACCAGCTTCAAAACTCATCTAACTCTGCGATGAGCCGATTAAAATTTAACGGTGCCCCAGATGCGGGAAGGACAGAAACTCCCTACTCTCGCGGAGCACATGCAAGGTTAAAAAAATCTGAACTACCATTCTCTAGACGTGATAATTGAACTCCCTGTTACCTAGAGACATTTCGACCCTCAAGACACGGTTTGAGCAGAAAGTTGATAGGTCTAATGGGTAGTAGATGATTGTGAACAGCCGGGGATTACGAAAAGGGCTAGGACCCAACCAGAGAAGATTCTTAAGAAAGGGGAATAATTATCTATAAAATATGAAGTGTTTCTACGAACTTCCATTCAACTTCAGTTGCGTGTTTTTATCCCACGACAAATCTCAAATTTGACCCAATTCCACCTAGGTTTTAATTATCTGATTATTTATGATAAACGGTGTATCTTGATTTCAATAAAATGCTACTTTCCGTCTTCTCCATATTTCACACATACCACTTAGTTCAAATATTTAGAAATCACTCAATAATGTTCCGAAATTTAAGGTGCCTAGCCTGTTGGTCCCAGAATCCTCGAAGCAGATCTGGGAGATATGGGATTTGGATGTGCATCTCATACCTACCTAGTATGTCATTCCATTTGTGGGGTTTTTGGTCATACTACTCCACGTTGACCAGAAGGCTTGGAAGATAGGAAATGATATAGGAGGAACGCAGAATGGAGCGGAAGAAATATAGGGTTGGGACAAGATTTCTCCGAGGACTGGAAGTTGCAGAAAGTCGAGAGTTTGCAGAGGGCAAGATCGCCATCTACCGGAATCGTCACAGTGGTAGTCGCCGCTAACTTTTTTTTTTCGAAAACTAATGTGTGACGTGAGCTTATTTGCATATTTGTAAGTACCTAATGTTCAATGTACTTTAGCAAGCGCGCATAGTTTCCGCGATTATTTTTTGACATTTCTAGAAACCAATGAAAACTTTCAATTCAAATCATTCATGTACGTTTTGGCCAATCAAAACATTATTATAGTTATAATAATCTACCTACAAAATTACCGCGGGAATAATTTGCGGTATTTTGTTTTTAGTCTTTGTCAACCTATATTTTGGATTGGACGATTACGATATATGGGGTAACCTATCGATTTAACAAAATTTCATGGAATCTTTCGACACATTCAATTATATTATAAAACTTTTCGAAATCAATTATTTGATACTATAAACAACACAAACCACACTCAACAACAATTTGGAACAGTATGGACTGAAAAAAAAATCTGATTAAAAAAAATTAATATTAGGAAATTATAATATAACAAATAGAAATTGAAACTAATTAGTTATAAACAACATAATCAACAATTTGCATAATGGAACTCTCAAAAAACAAACAATAACCAAGACCCAAATTCAGATAAAATTATTAATATTGTTATTGATTGGTCTATTTGCGCAATCTGAAACATTTCTCAATAGTTTATGGCAAGGGTACTTTATTGTTTCTATTTGAAATTGATATGCGTAATCCTGAACCGCATAGCGTCCAGATTTAGGAATGCTATAAAGTATCAACTGTGGATATCCTTTAGTAATATTCCTGATGCACCTGCAAATGAACGTATTCTAGGCTACTACTGTACGTGCAAAAGTGGAGCAAGAACAGTGGGATGCTGTTCCCATATTTGCAGCGTACTTTGGTACCTAGGATATGCTCGTCATCGAAAAACAATAAAGTACCCTAGCCATGAACTATTAAACAATGTTTTAGATTGCGCAAATATACCAGTAAATAACAATATTAATAATATTATTTGAATTTAGGTTTTGTTTTTTTTAGAGTTCAATAATGTAAATTTTTGTTTATGTTGTTTATAACTAATTAGTTTCAATTTCGATTTAGAGATCACTACTACAATACACTACAAGGTTTTCACTACGTAAGGGATCACTAAAGCACGACGCGTGTTTCGCTATACAATAGCTTCATCAGGTTCATTTCGATTTTTTATATTATAATTTCCATAATATTAATTGACTTTTTATGTTTGAAGTCGTTATTTATAATTAGATTGTTTTTTAGTTTATACAGTTGAGTTCCAAATTGTTGTTGAGTGTGGTTTGTGTTGTTTATAGTATCAAATAATTGATTTCGAAAAGTTTTATAATAGAATTGAATGTGTCTAAAGGTTCCATAAAATTAGATTACTCCAATATGTAAACTTCAAAAATGCATACAAAGTTGATAAAACTATCGTATATGATAGTCAACATTTTCAAAATATTGTGAGTAAAATATGGTCCAAATTAACTGAACAGTTTTCTAGATATTCAATAAAAACATTGTAAATGACCTAAAAAAAATGTAGCGCATCCGTTATCTAAATGAAAGGTAATATTGAACAATTGAGTTCATCAGAATGTTACCCTTTCTTTTATTCAATGGGCAGTAGCAAATAATTCCCTTTTTGTAATCTGTCAATTGTTTTCAGTACAGGGGTATACTCGAAAATAAAAAAAAATATATATTTCAAACAGAGAGAGTCATCAAGAAACAATACACGTTTTTCGCCTAAAATAGACTGAAACTATGATATCTTAACAAAATATAACTCGTTGGTTTTGAAATAGCGCTGGAAAAAAAATCCGGAAAAACGATTTTTTTACTATACCCCGTATACACCCTAATGTACTATCATCAATAAGATTATAATTGAACATGTTTATGAGTTCCGATCAAACATTTTCATCCTAACTTTTCTTATTTTGACTAAAAAAACAGTTTTTTTCTTTGTCAATCCTACCCCAATACGACGTTTTTACTAACTTTGGCCGCTTATATCTCAGAAACTAAACATACAAAATAATTAAAACTCACTTTTTTCTAATTACCCATCCTACTATAACATAATAAAATTTCAGCCAATTCGACCCAGAGCCAATTTCCTATATGTTTTCGTGCGGGGTCATTTAAACAGTGTTGTCTGTATTTCGAAAAATGTACATTTTTCTACTTTGTTTCCCTGAAGACTTCCTGCATCACAGAATTATACTCATTCCTACAATTTCCGAAAATTTGATAAAACGGCGCTAGTTTTCTTAAACCCACAAAACTAGCGCCGTTTTATCAAATTTTCGGAAATTGTAGGAATGAGTATAATTCTGTGATGCAGGATATAAGTCTTCAGGGAAAAAAAGTAGAAAAATGTACATTTTTCGAAATACAGACAACACTGTTCAAAGGATATTGCATGGTATGTGTCCATCGGAATCTAAAATGATTTTGAATCATCTTTGCATTAGGGCAACTTTCCGCAACCGGTGCAAAGCAAAGGCAATTGTTCGCTAATGTTCTTGCTTGTTCAGTTGGTCTTGATTTAGGGTGATTGCGCCATTTTGCCGGCCACTTCCAGTTGTCGGCCGTTTTTGCCAAAGATACAAACTCTACATATTTGAAAATTCCGCCAAAACTTCTCCCATACTTTTCCCGCCATATTCCTTCATAGATTTACCTGTTCTGAGACTCATCATTCTTTCCCTGCCAGTTCAAGAGATGGTGGTCGAAGTGAACGTCGTTTGTGCGTTGGTCAATTGAAAAAAAGTAGTGGGACATAACTTCTTCAACTGTAAGTTCAAATGAATTTTTTCTAGATCTACAAGAAAAAACTTATGTAGGGGGTATCTTCATTTGTTGAACTACCATTTTAATGCAAGAAAACTGTAAATGAATGATTTTTTCCTATTGAGGGGTGGCCGGTATATTGGAATCTCAAAACAACTATTTTCCATTTGTCGGCTATGGTGGCCGAGAACTGGATCATAGAGCTGAGTATTCGTGGTCCTTTAATGACACGGTCCAATGATGGACATTTATCGTTCTGTCCTTTTTGAAGTTCTTATGGAAGTTGATTCTGTAGCCAGTTTCCGGCCACCAAAATGTCATATATAAAATAAATATAATAACTTGCTTTTCTATGGCCGAGAATTGGTATAATGTGTGCCAATTGTCGGCCAGCACATTTTTCTATAGAATATTTGCGGTCGACAACTAGCATCAAGAACGCCTGTTCTCGGCCACTCTATCAGACCAGAAATCGCAATCGATTTTCCACTTTGTTTTATTGAATTTCAACAAATTTTGCTATGAAAAGAAGAGTTCTTCCAACAATATGTCCGATAATACCTAGGTATATATTATTTTACTACAAAATATTTAAAAAAAAAGGTAGGTACCTAGGTAGGTGCCTATGTACCTACGCAACTTAATTCTCTTGAAATTTGTTTTCAGATGGCACCCGTCAATAAAATAGCGAAAAAGGAAAATCAATTGATGACATCTCGAACAAAAAGGCACCTTTTTAGGTATCATGAAGGTGCCTTGAAAAAGACCCTCAAAGATATAAAGGAGGACGGTATGGGTATTCGAGCAGCCTGTCGACTAAACGGTGCCAAGACAGGCTTCACGGAAGAATCGTAGAGAAAAAACGGAAAATTGGACCTGATCCCATACTGGGAATAGAAGGGAAACCAAAAATTTCAAAATGGGTGGTTGATATGGCGAAGTGCGGCTTCCCGATTCAAAAAAGATATTTATTGGAGACTGTCGCGCAAATTGTCAGAGAGAGTGGAAAACCGACACCATTAAAAGATGGAAAACCGGGAGAAAAGTGGTATAGATGCTTCTTAAGAAGACACCAGGGAATCAGTATCCGTGAAGCTGAAAGCATCAATAAAGCAAGAGCTGTCGTTACAGAAGAAGGGGTGAGGAATTGGATCACACGTTTGAAGGAATTTCTGGGCGAACAAGGGTTTTTAGACATATTAGATGAACCAGATAGAATCTTCAACGGAGACGAAACAGGATTTTCTTTGTGTCCAAAAACTGGTAGAGTACTGGCTCCGAGAGGCTACAAAAATTTATATGAAATAAAAAACAAAAATAAAAAGAAAATATTACTGTGTATGTCTCATTCAACGCCAGCAGTAAAATTATGCCCTCCCTTAGTTGTACTTCCCTATTTACGTCCACCCAAAGCAGTTATTGACAATATGCCAAAATATTGGGTACTAGGGAGGTCCGATACAGGTTGGATGAAAGAAGCATATTTTATGAGTACATGGCGAATGAATTCAACGATTGGTTAGGCAGCAATAATATCGAGAAACCCTGCATTATATTTGTTGATGGGCACAAATCACACATGACTTTGCCACTCAGTCAATTTTGCGAAGAAAACCAAATAATTGTATATGCATTGCCACCAAATACAACTCATATGCTGCAACCAGCTGATGTTAGTGTTTTCAAACCATTCAAGAAGCAGTGGAAAACCACTGTTTTAAATTGGCAAAAAAGAAAAAAAAATCTCACAAAGATAAATTTTTATAAGGTATTTGCAGAAACGATGACGATGGATATGAAAACTGCCATTATAAATGGATTCAGAAAATGTGGACTGTATCCATTTAATCCCGATGCTGTAGATTACAGCAAGTGCGTTAAAGATACATTTTCAAAATTGATGAGAAAATCGAATGAACGAGTTACTGCTAAAGATTTTGATGCAGCAGTCAAGGTGCTCATATTGATAAAAAACGAATTGAGAGACAATGGTATTGATACTGATTTGATTTTGAACAAAATTGAATCGGCCAAATCTAATATGTCTCCAAAACGCCGATCAAGATCAATTAATTCATCACTCTCAACTAATACAACCCCAGGACCAACATATATCACTACTCAAAATATGAACAATTCATTACCGGATGTTGGATCTTTGGATACAACTACCCAAAATATGAACAATTCATTACAGGATGTTGATCTTTCATTTCGTTAATGATATATCTATCGTTCCATTAGTGATATGTCATTCGTTTCATTCAGCAACCTCCTAACTACGAGGAAAATTTCGAGCAAAATACACAATCTCAAAATATGGTTGATGCAAAGGCTTACACCGCTGTTACAGTTGCAGAAATTCATGTGAAGGCAATTACAAACGAAAAATCCGTGGAAACCGGGGTGGAAACTGTTGCAATCAGAAATCCGCAAAACGCATCCAAGACCAAACAGATTTCAATTTGATATCGATTTTTGATGATGCTGCAAATGGAGAATCCATCGAGGAAACTCTTGCAATCTGCAATCCGCAAAAATGAGTTGGTCCTGACCAGTTGCAAAGTGATAAAATTACGCTTAACGGTGTACAACTTCATTATGATTTAGGCACGGATTTAGATTACAAGATAAATCATAGTTTGGAAACAACTATTGTCCACCAAACTTCAGACTTATTGACACGCGAAAGTGATAGAGAGAACGTTTTAGATAAATCTGACTCAACTTGCTTCCCAACCAAACAAACAGATCGTTCTCCTTTGGTTCTGATTCAGTTAGTTATTGATCCATTCGATAAACATCTAAAATTTCCTGATTCCAAAATAGAAACTAAAAAAAAACGTTCTGACACACTAAAATTCCCAATGGCCATTTCCTCGGAGAAATGGCGTAGCAGCATTTTACTTAAAGAGAAAGAGAAATTGAAAAAAACAAAGACATTGAAAATAGACGTAAGATAAGATCAACTTTGAAGGCAGAAAGAGAAGTGAAGTTGCAGGAAAAGAGAATGATTAGGAGGAAGGAAATCAAAATTGAAATCCAAACCAAAACCTAGGAAGCCAAAGCAAAAATGTTCCATGAAGATGAGGGAAAGAAGAATATTGGCTGCGATAGCTGTATAAGGTGGTACCACCTGCGATGTACCAATCTTTCTTCTCTACCTTATTCTGAGGCTGCCAAAAAAGATTATATATGTGAAAATTGTACCTGATCGCAACTCCATACTTTTTTATTTAGATGTTTCTTTTCTGTGATTTTTGGTCTTAACAAAGAGTATTTTATTTTTTGACGTTTTTATTTTAAATGTTTTTACATTTTATTTGATATATTTTAAATTTTTCTTTTTGTATATTGTTTTGTTTCATTAAACTCAATAAATATGTTGTGTAAGCTGTTCATTCGAAAAATCGCTAATATCAACCTTATTGATGGGGAACATAAGATCCATGGCCGAGAAAAGGCATCAATGGACGACAACTGGGTAGGTGGCCGAGAATCGGTGCACTAGCAGGTCGAGAACTGGAATTTGGTGGCCGAGAACTAGCAAAAGTGTACTTTTTGTGGATATTTTTTTTCTTGAAGGTGTGGAAGCCCTATGGTTCTGTAATATTTTTTTTCATATCACTTATATCTTTTTCTATTTGTCATATTTTTTTTAATTTTCTATCTGCGAATATGAAAATATGGAACCGTATCAAACCTACAATATCCCTTTAAGTGGCGGACTACTGGCGCAATCACCTGCTTTGGACATTTTTTTTTCAATAAGTATATATTTATAAAATATAAAAGTTAATAAATACTCACGTTCGGAGTTCACCGCCAAATCATTGAGAGACCCAGCTCTGACAGGAACAATTTCATGTTGTTGGTCTTGGGGATGGTAACTTTTTGGTCTTACTCTGACCGATGCCACACTACCTCCACCCGGTCCCACGGTTATCTGCAAACGACTCTGCAGTCCCTTTTGTGAGTCAAAACTACTCGTCGAGTAGGTGAGACTCGAGTTCTGCGATGTTATATCGATGGGATTCTGAGGTGTCGACGTTGGAGGCCTCAAAGTTAGGTTTACACTGGTAAAACTTCTTGGGGACGGTGATGTATTAGGCGTGTGCAACCAAGGTTGCGTAGGCGTCAACTGTACTACTGAAGTGCGTTTTGATTGAGTGGGACTTTGTACTAAATCTAAAGAGCAATTAACGTTTAGGGAAAGGTTAACGTTCGGACTACCCAGCAAAGTATCAGTCGTTTGGGTTGGTGTAGAGCACGTTTCTTTCTTTTGACCCGAATTGTCTTTACGTACGTCGTTCACTGGATTCAAACGATTTTGAGCATCCACTGACCGAGTTTGCTCTTCTTGTAATCGTCTTTGAGCATCAGGGGACACAAGTGGGGATTTTTCTAACTTGGTTGGCGAGTTTTTGGAAGTGAAACGTTTCGCACTTAAAGGGGATCGCGGGGGTTTTTCACTTAAATCGGAAGTAAGTAACTTATGCACATCTCTACATTTTTCAGATAACTGAATATTAAACTTTCTTTTATCGTCATTTAGTGTTTCACAGTTATTGAATGTATCAGGTTTGATATCGAGGCGATTCGGTCTTTTCGCGATTGTCTTGGGCGTTTCGGATGTTGTACACATAGGAGCACTGGGTTTTATAATATTTTTGTTGATATCACTTTCACTCTCGTTCATTTCGAATCGATTTCGTTCGTAAGACGTTGAGCTAAGGTTTGCCGTTTCCAAAAATGTGCCAAATGAACTTTTCTGTTGTGAACAAGTGTCTTCTGGATCGGGAATGAGTGCTTGATCTAGGGGAGGTGTTTCGAGTTGTTGAGAAAGTCGTCCCATCTGCTCTGCGTTGTTTTCGGCTAAAGCGGTTTTTAGAAGATCGGTAATGTTCAGATCTTGAGCGTTGGACTGACGATATGAAGTAATGCAGGAAGTAATAATTTGGTCAGGAATGGTTGGGAACTGTTGCTTCAATTCGTGGAATAACTGCATGACCTTGACATTCGAAGACCTCCGTCTGTTTCCGGCGAACATGACCGGCCATTATGATTAATCTGTTAAAGAAATGCATGAATGAGAAAAGTATAACTAACAGCATAAAAAAATACTATGAGCCACCTCATTTTATATCAAGGCAACATACTCTCGATAAAAATACAGTTCTATCTACATAGCATTATTAATTTCTAAAAATTGAACTCAAAACGGATTATGTTTCGAACAAAAATACCTGTATTCGAAAGCAACTTCACATCTTTGGGCAAGAAATGATTTATATAGTATCTCGTAGCTGAGTGTTTGAGAAATAAATGCAATACATGAATATAGTTGTGAAAAAACACTAATGGAAAGATGTTTGCCATTTGTCAATCATTGAATAAAAAAATGTCTCGATAAAAAATCGAAACTCTGGCCAAGAAAATATAATCATTATGAGGGCAATTAAAATGTCTGTCAAATGAGCTACTTCCCTGGCTACACGCCACGCATTCACATTTCAATCTCATTTTACATATCATATTGGGAGTTATAGATAAACACGCGCCAAACCTCTACACCTTTTTTACACTATTATGAGTTCAATGTGCTGATTTGAAGATTCTCGGGAGCCGCAGGTCTATTGCGTGTTTTTTCCACAAAAAGTGTTCAGGTGATCATGACATTCATTGAAATGGAAGGCATATTGGAAACCGCTTGTCCATTTTCAAGTGGAAAATAATTATTGTAAATATCATAAATGAGGATGCTATTCATTCAGGAATGTATTCGGTTGCGGATTCCACGACGGGAATAAAATCAACGCGATGAAATTGGTCATTGGCCAATTTCAACATATTGATATTATCACTTCAGATGAGTTACTTGTGCACTATTTCAAAAGTGTCAATATTGAATCAATATACTTAGATAATGATACAATATTTTATGAAAATATTTTTGAAGTGAAACTCCTTTGTGCGCGATGATAGTAAAATTTCAAAGTCGAATTTGAGTGCAACGTTTTTATGTAACGTTTCAAACGAAACACTTCTGTGCAACGTTTTAATGTAGATCAAACTGCTGGACCTAAAGAGCTGAAATTTTGACAGCGTATTCCTATAATGACATAGATAACCACTAAGAAATATTTCTTTGATATTCCATCCCTAAAGGGTGAAAAGGGAGGCGAAAGTTTGTACGGAGGTACCGATAATTTTGAAGTTAGAGTCATGGAAATTCATATTTGGGCTCTTCTTTTCAAATAAATAAAGAAGTATTTCAGGGTTTTTAAAAATTCGACCCTAAAGGGGATAAAATGGGGACTGAAAGTTTGTATAGGATTACCGTTAGTTTTCAAGTTAGAGTTATAAAAATTGGTATTTGAGGTCTTTGCAACAAATAAGGAAATACGTGTTTCGGTGTTTTTGGAAATTCAATCCCTATAAGGGTGAAGTGGGGGGATGCAAGTTTGTATGGGTGTTCTGTTAGTTTTGAAGTTAGAGTCATCAAAATCGGAATTTGGGCTCGTGTTATCAAATAAAGAATGATGTATTCCGGGGTTTTAAGTATGAATTTCTCGGAATCCATGCGGGCAAAGCCTCTGGTGAAAGCTAGTATTGATAGATAGATAGATTTATTGGAGCTTACAATTTAAACAATTGATATAACTCAAGTCAGAAAAGTGATTATATTAACAATACAAATGTCTCTTAATATAAAATAAAAAATAAATAATAATAAAAAATATCACGTGGTATAAGTAAAATACAATGGGTATATAAAAGGGGAAGAAATAATATTAGTATGTCTCAGACACAGATTAATGAGTACTATATAAAATATAGCAAGGGAATTTAAAATTTAATCCAGACTGAGAACGGTTATTAGTTCATGAATTCTTGTAATGATTAAAGCTCAATGTTACACAACATATAAAAAACATGTTTTGTAAAGTTTGTCTTGTCCGGGCTTCTTTGATATTCAAGGGTAAATGGTTATAGAATTTAATATATGCGTAATGTGGCCCATTCTCTGTATTTTTCAATTATGAATGTTTGTATTATTTATATTGAATTGAATAATTTGAAATATCTCTGGTCTCAAACATTTTTGTTCTAGCTTTCGTTTTGTTTTGTAAGTGCTTAAGAATCCTTATGTAAGAAATAACATTTAATGGTGTTATGATTCTCAGACCTCACGGCCGTTTGACAACTTATGATATAGAAGTTTCACTTATGTCACGTGGTACTGAGTTCCACGCAATCTTTTTTAACAACTTTAACTTTGTTGGTATGATATTGAGGTGCTGTGGTGAGGTCAATATGCACTTCATAGTAGTGAATTTCGTGTACCAAAATAGCTATTTATGTAACAAGTTGCGAAAAGAGTGTGTTTCAAGCACGGGACGAAAAATTGTCCAATGAGGCGAAAGCCGAGTTGGACTATGCGTCGATTGCTTAAACACATCGATTTCGCAACAAATTTCATACCAGATTTTTTGTGAAAGCGTTTCGGAATTGACAAATTTTAATAATAATTGGAATTTTGGAATGACACTCTTTTAGGCACTAGTACTTGAAAGTAAAAATGGAACTATTAGGCACTAGTGCCTAAAAGAATGTCATTTCGATATTCTAATAATATCAAAATTTGTCAATTTTTAAAAACGCTTTCACAAAAAGTATTTTTTCAATGAGAAAGATAGTGATAGTTGGTGATTTTTGAAATAAACACACAATGTTTTTTTTAATTCGGGAATTAGTATAATATTATTTTAACAAATGTAAAATGCTTGACATTTCAAGGCTGAAATTCTAATAACAAAGTTGATATTATATATTCCAGTGTTTACCAGTGTTTTTAACCGCTTTCTTAGTTGTTTTACCAACCCTCAGAAGTTACTTGTTCGAGTTAGTAGCTCAGTTGGAAGAGCACTTGACAGGTAATCATGAGGTCGTGGGTTCGATCCCCGCCCGAGGATATCTTTTTCTAGAATTTAAAAATTCTTGTCTGCACGCCGCCAACTCTCTTTACATTATATATCACAGACACAAATTTCCCTTCTTAATTAAAAACAATGCTTATATCAACTCTGTAATCTCTCAAATATGCATAATATAAGGACACAGACGCCTTCAGTAGTTTTTGGAGGTGCCGCTGGCTGCGTTTTCATGTTGCGAAAACATTTATAGATTCATAGGTAAGGGAAGGCTTAGTGCTTCGTAATCCCGAAAACTGCTTCGGGATTACTAAGCACGAAGCCTTTTCGTAAAATGCTCGAAGCACTGAGCACTGGTTCAAAAAAGTGCTCGGGAGCACAGTGCTTACCAGAACAAAAGTGCTTTGAATGCTCTCACGAGCACTAAGCACAGTGCTTTGAGACAGCTCTGTTAGATGGTGATAGTGCGATACGAATTTTCTGAAGCAGTGTTACCTAGAAATTTCTATAATTTTTGAAATTGTATGCCTTCTGGAGATGTTGCTGAAAAATGCAATAGTCCGAGAAAATAAATCCAGGGAATATCTATATAGAATCAAGAAAAATGAATTCATAACGATCATGAAACTGGTGGTGGGGGGAAGAAGCAATAGATGTCATCTCAACCAGTATTTACATTTCTAATGCGCGGTTATCTATCTCTATATAATTTTCATTTTGACTTATTTACGCCATGAGCCCAAATGAATTCAGCCATTATTTAATTATTTTTTATTTCATTCTATTTTCTGTACGTATCGAAAAAAAAGGATCATTATATATCTTTATAATGTATTTGAATATCTATGTTGGCCATATTAGGTTAGGTTATGTCCCCTTCTTTTATGTAAGAAAGTGACTCGGTTTATTTTGCTCAGGACAGGTCTACAGAAAACCCCACGCCAAATACGTGTCTCAAGGGAAAATAAATCCATCTTCGTTGGATCGTCAGATCGGTTTGTGACCATTTTAAAGGGTCCAAAACGCGTTGTGGTCGTTTCTAAATCGCGGTACCTATCGTGAAGAAGTATTTGATTTCTGTGCTGTTTTCTTCGATCAATGAGCATTTTGGTTTAGTTGACCGTAACATATACATGAATATCTTTTCGAAGTTGGATTCTTGTGCCAGTACGCAATAAGTATTCTAATACTCTAGAATTCAAATCAGATAAAATTATGAAAAATTCTCTAAACATGTTATTTCAAAAACCTAAATGAATTTCCGCATATTTCTGAATATGATTCAACTTTCTATTTTTCTGGGTGAAGACATAAACAACACCGAGGTGAATGATAAACTAACCTCTTACACATTTCTCTGATTGTATATGTTACTCATTCCTCCTGTTGCACTAATGAAATACAAACATTTTAAATTATTCTAAATTTTTGTTTGTTGCTATGTTATGTTAAGTATGAACATGCGAACAAATTTGTTTCGATTCCGAAACTGTTTCAGGAAGATCATTCTAATGTTAGTTAAATTCTTCCTATTATTATAAGCAGGCAAATAAGAGAGTTCGTGTTAGCTTCGTTCAATATTCTGTAAAATGAAGTTCAATAAAAGTTATAAATAAATTACTTTTTCAACAAACTATGCTAATCTAATTTTGATTGCTGCTGCTGAGGAGGATATTACGAATTTTAGGCAGATTTCAATAGAAATACTACTTTTTGATGACATCACAACAAGACTTTAAAAAAATGTCTATATATCTTCGCCGATCATGCTCCCCACATGGGCCATATGTTTCAAGCGAAAGAAATTCGGCACAGAAATACAAAGGTATGTCTCAAATAAGTTCGAGGACGGACCAAATCGGTCCAGTAGTACCAAAATGGTGGATGTTGAAAAATTGAAAAAAAACTTTTATTTTCCTACCAAGATCGGAAAACTATTGATATAGCTCCATGAGCTTCATAACTTTAATTCGAAACGTTTTTCTCTAAGATGTACACATAAATAAAAAATCGATGTAATTACCATTCTGAGAATTAATTTTTGTTTACCCTGTATGCTCCTTTCATTTGAGGTTCATTCGCTCGTTTCAATCAGCTACTATTTGAGTTTTTCTTCCGCCGACAAATAGAACATCATTGTATTCCCGATTTCAAAGAATATATATATAAATAAATATTAGTTATTATTTTTCTAATTGCTATCAAGATTGAAACCCAAGTAATACTGTCTCTATCTCGGTTTGCTGGTTATACTTCTTTCTTTTTACTTGAGTCAGATTACATGGAAATATTAAGAAGCATTTAGGGAGTTTCGACTCCTTCACCAACTTGAAAAGTTCAAGGTTTATACAAAAATAGAAATGCTGTTTTCGTTTCCAATGAAAATTTCACATTTTTTCTGACACGCGATTCCTCAACTAACTGAAGGACAATTTCAGAATCAATATATAAATTCTGAAATCTACCTTCCCGACTGGCCGCAGCAACAGTTTTTCTGATTTTTTTTGTATTATTTTCCAAGTTATGAAAAAATGAATAATTGTAAGGAAGTATGGATAAGAAGAAGCTCTGTCCCAATACGGCTATCCGGAGGGCGTAAGAACTACCAGTAAGATATTGACGATCCTATTGAAAAAAAATCAATCTGGATAAATTTTATACAAATCGATCACGCTGAATTGAACATCCTGTGAACATGTATGCTGCGGGTCAGAATAGTGAGATAAACTTAAATTTGAGAGAGAGAGAGAACAGAATAGATTTCCGAAAGGCGAAAGGTCATCAAAGGAAGTATATTTTGCATAAATGATTTTACATTTTTCTAGTAGTACATTTTAGGCAAATCATTTCCAAATGGTACGTTACTTATAGAATCAAAATTTCCTTAGTATATTTTCGAATTCAGAATAGCAAAACGCAGTAACGTATTGAAGCAAATTTACATAACAATTTTCAATTCCAGAAGACAAAAACGAAACAATGGAACGTAACATTTCAATCCTTGACTTAAATCTTTTCAATTAATTATTTGTTTGTTCGACTATTACATTTTTTGTATCATTCTGGACTTTGATATAACCCTTTCAAATCCATATTGGCAATGGGCGAAGACACGAAATTTTCAAAATATTTTAATGGATTCTACAGCTTGTGAAAAGTCTGTGGGTAATTTTATTTCTTTTTTTTTCAATTTTCTAAAACTTGAAAAAAAAGTCGGAAAAATTCAAATGGCTTCTTTCTAGCGCCATTGCCAAAAGTTGTGACGTCATCACCCGATCAACCAATCCCACAGTTGACAGCTTCAATCAATTTTGAAAAAATGCCATATTTTCAAATCTTAGGCCGCGCCTCCATAACAAGAATAAATAATTGGCTTTCTCTTTATTAGAAATCGTTTTGATGGACCACAATGATTCATATTTTCTTGACATTGCGAATAGTGTAATAGTTTGAGAAACTTGGCAACATTGCCGTTTAACGTCAAATCAACCCAATTACGCCTATTAGCTGCTCAGTCGTTTACGTCACAAAGAGCGCCAATATTAGAAGCTTTAAATTTGGTGATTTTCAAAAACGAATGGGAAATTCTGTAATTGAAATTTGACACAAAAATATTTTCTGGGTACATTTATATATGCGTTATGTATTTTAAAGCATATTTAAGGCGATAATAATTTCTCGTGTTCTTGCCTATTCCCTACGTGACTTTCTGCATGTTTTCCAACCTTTACTCGTTATCGTGCAATGATGTTATTCTTTTACAACTTTCGCTATTTGACATATATCCGTTCTCAATATAGATAGAATATTTTACTCGCTTCTTTGGTTTATGGTCTAGTGGCTTGATGCTTTCTCCCTTCAAGATCGCAGAGGGTTCCTTCAATTTGCCCCTGACCATGATGAGTATGACGACGTCATACCCAAAGTAAGTCGTGCATTGATCAGTCAGTAGCCTGAGTAGGGACTTTACACGAGACTTTACATTAGAGGTGACAGTACCACACACACCCTGTGGATATTGTTACGAATCTGGTGTTCGTCTCTATTCAAATACTACTACTAATTATTGTCCATTTATTTACACTTCACAATTACAAACCAATAATTCACTAGGACAATCAAATGAATCAGTCACAATTCACTGTCCAAAACACCGCTTGCGACACCGCTTTACTGATCTGAATCAAGCGTTCTTTTAAAAATTATGTGCTCCCGCACGCGCACGCTAAAATATACAGTATTCAGTCACGCGGTAGAAAATAATGGAGAAGATGGCGACCGTTCTCGAATAATATCGAAATCCCTGGAATCGGAGGCTCCAGTTGTAAGAATTCTAGGATTTTGCAGTCTCGTCGCGATATAGTAGCACTTCCCCCCTTAATTTTCCATTGTCCCAATCAATAGCCATCGATTCACTGTGATAGGGCTTCAGTCTCCCATATGAACAACTCTTATTAGGCTGCGCTTGATCCTCTTCTTAACCTCGTATGATCTCTCCTAAAACAGGTATTTTTTGGGGGAAAATACCATTCTACCTACGTGGATTGTAGAGCCAAACTTGGTCTCCTTCTCTGAATCCTTCTAAGTTAGCTTTTAAATCAAAACGAGCTTTCATCCTATCACTAGCCAATATCAAACACTTCTAAGCTATCTCGTGGATTTGTCTGCATAGTCCTGCATCTCTACCTCTTGGGTGCTTGGCGATTCGAACAAGTCGCAGGGCAATAGGAGTCTCCTTCCAAAGATAGTGCTAGCCGTAGTAAGCTTGGGGAGGTAGACGGCTGCTCTGTATGCCATCGGAAATAGTGGAAAATGTCTGTACCAAGCCTTTCGATGTTTTTCTACAACCTTGGAAATATGTTCTTCCATAGTTCGATTGCATCTTTCAACCATGCCATCCAACTAGGGGGAAGCGCAGTAGTTCTGGTCTTGCTGATACCCATCAGCTCACAACTTTCTTGTATAACTTCGACTGAACATTTCTTCCTTCATCGGAATGTAGCTCCATCGGTACTCCTAATCGTGAGAACATATCCAACAATGACCTTGCTATCGTGGAAGCTTCCTGGTCTGGAATGCATAGGCTTCTACCCATTTGCTCAAATAGTCTGGCAACAAGGATGTATTTGTTGCCATCGTCGGCCACAAGAAATGGTCCAGCTACATCAATTGCAATTCGAGATTGAACAATAAATAGTTGAGTATTTCAATAGTCACGTACACCAGTTTCGTAACATTTGGTGTCAAAAGTGAGGATATTAGTGGCTCATTTGTGGGAAATTCATGGTGAATACGATAAATACATCCTACGACGATATGGAGGCTATAATGCAAATGATCAAGTATAGTTCACCGAACAAGAGATATGATTGCTGGAAGAAGGTGGCGTTTCGTCAGAGAGCAGGAACAACAAGATCAATAGAAATAATGTTTCGAACAGATGTTCCAGAAAACTGAAGGACAACTCGCAGGACTGAAGGAAGATGCGGTACGAGAAGAAGCAAGAGCAGAAGTTACTGCAGTACGAGAAGAAGGAAAGAAATGAGTATGGGTAGTGGATGAAAAAACAATGCAGTATTTAAAAGGACTAGAATGAAAGTTGCATTTTTGAAGATCCAAGACCACCGCGACCCTGAGGACTGCGTTGGAATAATAGTACAGCCACGCCAATAATCTCCTAGCAAATTATTACTTGCACGAGCTCTAATTAGGACAAAACAGGGCATCCCTATCAGAATTGATAATGGAATAACAGTCCGGAAAGGAGACATCATACGAGAATTCGAGCCAGTTTAGTGGGTAGTAGACTGTAAAACGAGTGGATATCCTGATAAAAGAGGCTTATCTATGCATTGACATATTGAGGAATACGAAGCAGCCATGAGATTCATTCGTAGATATCGCAGTTCCAGGAAATCGGTCTACTTCCACTGGTCTGTCGAAAGTGATAAAGCTTTCCACAAGTTGACATACCCACAGGTATGTTATCACAGGTGCAAGATGGTCAGGAAAAAGTTATCGAATGCTACTGCAAGGTGATGTCCAAGCCCGAAAGGAATTACTGTGTCACCAAGAAGGAACTTCCAGCGATAGTTATGGAGCAGATCACTTCCACGAATAAAGAAGAACTACTCATTAAAAGACCCTGAAGTGGCTACTGGAGATGCAAAACAGACAAATAGCTAGTCGAGTAGAAAAGCTAAACCAGTACATTTCAAAATGAAACATCGCCTTATCTTGAGAACCGCGTTATCTTGAGAAAGTCGAATATTAAAATTATTGTTATTATTATAATTTGTCGAATGATTGTCGAAATCCGTTTAATATGATAAAAATTTATATTTTATAGAAAATATAAGCTTTTCTATATTTCTTATGGTCCCTAAAAATTTCGAGTTCTTGGCAATACCGCATTCATCTCAAGTTGTCACTTCAGTGAATTGACGGATATCAAATTTGTTGATTTGTGTTTTCAAATAATTGTCAAAATTAATTTAATATAATAAAAATTCACTAAAATATATATTATAGAATATATAAACTTTTTTATGGTAATTGGAAGTTGAATGTGTTTTTTACAAACTCACTTAACATTTATCGAATGACCAAAACATAATTGCATATTTTCTGAAACACAGCCACCTCCTAGAAAAAAATGTGGGTCATTTGTTTTGTTTCAGTAAATTAAAAAACTGCACGATGTTTTGGTAATTTGACAATTATTAAGTGGATTTTAAAATAGAATAAAACATTCAACTAGGATACAGGAGCATCATTGAAAAATGCAATTTCCAATCATTCATCGTTCTCAACTTTTTTTTTGTTTCATAAAGTTCAAAATTTCCACGAAAATTATGTTTTAGCCATTTGACAATTTTCAAGTGAGTTTTGTTATTCACTTATCATAAACATATGATTTATTTTATTCATAAAATTCGAAATTATGTTTTTCTTGTTCGACAATAGTTAAGTGAACTGCAAGGAAAAACATTCAATGGACTTACAATGTGCATTGTTGAAAAAAATGTAATTTCCGAATTATTCATCATTTGCTTCGGAAAATCCAAAATTTGCACGACAATTGCTTTACGGTCATTGAACAATTGTTAAGTGAGTTTTCGGCTGCAAGAATTAATCATAGTTTACAGAAAAAAATATCAAAATTTTAATTGTATGAAATATATTTCGCCTCACCATGAAAAATGCATGAATCAGGTATTCTTATATGAATGCCATGTTGCCAAGAACTCGGAATTTTCACGGACACAAGGAAATACAACAAATATTGGCATAGGATTTATTGATTTTTTGGAAAGTGGCTTTGCCTACTTTATAGGGATTTCTCTTCAGTAGGAAGAACAAGAGACATATCGGTTTGAAAGACTTCGTGAAAAGTTTTTTAAGAAATGCAATAAACTTTTTAAACTGACTTATGTCAATATTATTCTTCGTAGACAATGTGGCTTTTCACATCGAGCCAGAGTGATGATGATTTTACTATCTTTCTCAGAAAAATAAGCAACAAGTTCGTTTTTGTAATATTCGTAGAATTTCTTCACCATATACATATCGTACTTAGTTCTTCTTCTATAATACCTTCAATTTTCTGGCACCAAATTATATCTTCTGCAGACTCTCTGATCTCAGGAGGTATAGTCGGGATATCACAACCATTACTTTATAATAAAACCGAGTCTAATAAGTAAATCGGTAGAGGAATTTTTCGATCCTGATAAGACATTAAAGCAAATCTCAAGGACACTTATCTGCTGGTTGCTATTGACGTCGCGTGTTTTTATGATTTTATTTCGCGGCGAATAATAAAGTGACAGCACTCAATAAACATCAATTTTACAATGACAAAGTCAAGTACAGAAGCCCACTTCATTTGATGGTTGAAGAGGAAATAGTTATTTGTGCAAACAGTTGGGAAAAGCACTATGTTCCGTAACGAGCCGATTTCTGCGGAACGAGCGAAGCTAGTTCCTCAAAAGAAAGCGAGTTACGAAAAATTGTGTTTCCCAACGTGTTTCACACAATATTTTTTCTAATTTTGAATATGATGTGATCCTTTTTAATTGTAATAGTTGAAAATATAAACAAATATATTTAAAAAAACTAATGAACACGCTTTCAACGCACTAAAAAGAAAAAAATAATTTTAATATTCAACGACTATGCCTAAAAGCATGGAGTGCTTTTCGGTTATGTATCTTAGAGAAACATAACACTTTTAATTAATTTTGACAAAGCACCCCACGCCTTTTGGCGTAGTCGTTGGATATTAAAATTATTTTCTACTTTTTAGTGCGTTAGAACCGTGTTCTTCAGTTTTTTTAAATATAATTCATTTTTTGCTTTTTAGTCTTATAAATAATTCTAACATATTATATCAATTTACATTAAAAAAATCGTGTGCGGTCGTGGAACCCCCGTCAGGAACGAAGTTCCTTACGCTTTTCCTTCAACTCCGAATGTAATTCGATATGGAGATATGGATTGTTTATATTTGTATATTTTCGTTACGTAAGGAATAATCGTTATGCTCCCTCCATGGTTTCAAACGATCGTTTGCTACACAAACTCGCATATAATAGGAAGAGACAGAGAGAGAGAGAGAAAGTCGCATGGAGGGGGCATAACACTTTTTTCTTACGTGACGATTTCTACCAGTCAACACCTACTACCTACTTCATTCCAAAAGTTTGTCAGGTGTGGGGTTTCGAACCCACGCTCCCTTTCAAGAACGAAACTTATACCTGGCGCCTTAGACAGCTCGGCCAATGTAAGGATGTTTACAAGTTAGCTAAAATGTAAGCTGGGGTCAATATCACCAATTGTTCAAATGGTGTTATCAATATTTATAATTAAATTTTACCATACATATTATGTATTAAATTTGAATGAAATTAAATCCTACACAAAGATATAATAACAATAAAGAAGTACTTCAAGAAATTCAGCTTTAAAATTATAACAAATTTCATTCCTGTATTTTTTGCAACTAATGATGAAAACTACTTTTCATCACCAGTTGCGAAAAATTTTACTTTTCGCAACTGGTGATGGGAAGTAAGACATTTGATAACGTCGAGTTTTGAAAAGTGTCACTTCAAATGTAAAAATTAGAAAAACAATATTTTATGAACGATTGACGGATGTAACAATCAGTCAATCTAGAATGAGCTAAACTTGCCAAATGTTCTACTAAAGTTATAATTTATATAGTTATCAGTGGTGGAAAGCAATCCAAAAAAATATGCCCACTTTTGAAAACACTCCAAGTTCCAATGGAAATAAAGTGAAGTCAAGAAAATCAGTCTATCCTTCTTCATACGGCTGCTCGAAAAAAGTTGGGCATGTGCAACTTTTGAATGAAGGCACATGGCATACATATTTGAGGTTAAGTTATTTATTTGTCATTTTGACTAAAAAACCAACAATCAATCAAGTTCTTCAATTTTGTTGGGAATTGATTCGTTTTCAACTACCTAACAATTAGTATTCCATACCACTTTCAAGTTTGTTGTTCCAGTTACTAGCCAATGCATAATTTCGTGGTAATGTTACCATAGTGAGAATTTGCAACCAATGGAAAAAGCTTGTCATACTCCACTGATTTTTTATGTAAAACAATGACTACTAGAACGAGATGGACATGTGCATTCATTATGAGCATCCTTTTATGAAAATCGATTATTTTGGCTTCACATAGGCTAGCTACTCTTGTTTTCAATAATCGTAGTTGATGAATATATGTCAAATACCCGTATGTGCGATTTGTATGAGAATTTGTTCAACATTGTTTACCTATGGTGTCTATACTCGGTATTAATTAAACATGCAAATCCACTCATAAACTTATAATACAAATTTATTTTCACAAAAAAATACACGGAATAATTTTTTATAAAATATTGGGGATAACAATGTTTATTCCATATGATTTTTTTTATTATGAGGACCTGAAACTCCAAGAAACGAAACTAACGAAAAACTATTATTTCAATTAAGATACCTGCAACATGCACAAAAATGATTATTATAAGAAGAATTTGCCAGCGTTTTGAAATTACGTCAACATTTTTGTAATATTGAAATGAACAAAAATATTTAAAACATATAAAAAGTATTTGCCAGAGTTTGCGAATTACGGGGAAGTTTTTCATTAGGTATTATTTTCAATGTCTAAAAAATATTTTTATAATAATCTTTTTTCAAAATTACTTGTATGTATTATTTGGAACAATTCTATGATAAATTGTATGCACTATAATATAAGGTAGCATGATGTTTTCAGCAACCTCACTTTCGGACATACTACTTGAGAAAAACACATTTCTGTAAATAACTTTTTAACGTTTCAAAATATTTGGGTAGATTTCTTTTCGATGTGGTATACCCACCACGACATTTTCATACTAAATTTACATAGTCTTATTCGTCTATTTGAGTTAATTATATTCTTGAGAAAAACTTTGTGTAACTCAAAGGCTCTGACTAGGCTTCATAGATAGTAGTCTGGTCAGGAAGTTGATTTCCTACAAAAAATCGATCTTATTCTCCTAAAAATATAGGCGATGGCTCATTCGATTCGGAATGACCATACGAGGCAGGCGTTTCTAGGGTTTAATCCGCTATTATAAATTGTGAGTGTTATAAATAAATTAAGAAGAAAATAAAGAAGAGCTCTTAGTTTTGTGCCAATAACTCAAAAACTATGAGCCGTAGAGTAAATATCCAGAGAAGAGGAAATTTCCAATAACAGTTTTTATACTCCCCGTACTCTGGCTTGATTATTTAAATGTGTAATTTAATGTTGAAAATAAGGTTCATTGATAATCGCATAATTGTTTGAATAAAGCAGCTAGAAGCATTTCACCTTGTAGAGCACTTCTCACATGGTACTTCATAAGGTTATATCGTTGAATTATTTTCAGTTGTTATATTATGTTATAAATTTTGATAGTTAACAAAAATGTTTATAAAATAATTTAAAAAAACTAAAAAACCATAATGATTCTTTTCATGGTTCAGTTTATTGTATAATTATTAAGAAAGTCAAGATAGTGAAAAACTTGAAAAAATCGACAATCATTAACTTATTATTGTTTGAAAAAAGTAGGTGCAAGCATGGGCGGATTGTTAAGGAAATGTTGAAAATACACTGAACAAATAATATAGAGAAAAAAATTATTATCTCTTATGGTTTTTTATATATAGTTAGTTAAAGGCTGCGAAAATACCAAATGAATGATAATTATTAAAATAAATACTTTTGTTTTGTGAACGAATACAATTAATAATATTAATTGAGTATGTTAGTAACGATATATTCATGGAAATTTTTATGGGTTGAAAATTATGTAAATTGATTGTAGAAAAAAGATATTATTAAAATTAATATTTGGATAATTTAACTAAAAAGTAAGTTTTTACTTCAAATTGTTAAATGATTTTGAATAGTTAGTAATTTTTTTATATATTCTCTACATGCGTAATTATACTTGATAAATATCATAAATTCAAAATACATAGCAAAAACTTCTAATTTATTTTACTTTAGTTTCAATGAGTAAACATTCATTTTTAATTTTTTAGATTAAAATTAAGGTGAAAAGAAATAGGATTATTCAATTGTATTGAGTAATAACATTTTATTCAAAACTCCAGTCACTTAGTTGAACTTATTTATAATTATATTATTATTATTTCCCTTAATTTTTGTCTAATCCATGTTTATTATCGGTAGGATATAACTCACGATTTTTTTCAATAACTTGTAATATTAAATGTTTCTGTTCTTCATCAATAGCTCTTTGATTATACGATTGTATAAGCAATTGCACGTTCAGCTGTATTGTTAACAACCTTCATAGCACGAACAGTTTTTGAACCTTCCAAGGAAGCGCTATTGAATGACCATGTATTTGGATGCAGAACAACGTAGTGTAATTTAAAAAAATACTAACTATTCAAAATAATTTCAAATAAAAACTTTTTTTTGGGTTGTATTATCCATATTAATTGAGTATATTAGTAACAATATATTCATAAGTATTTCAATGGTTTATATTTGTTCAAAATTATGTTAATTGATCGTGGAAATAAGATAGGGTCTTAACATTAATATTTGAAGGTCCCTCGAAAACGTCTATGTACTCTACAATATTCAAAATTCTTAAGCAACCTTTGAACATTCAAATTTTAAGCAAAAATGTTTGGGCTATCATTTCTGAAAAAAAAAATACAAATTTTGACTATTTTGGAAATTTTTAAAATTCTTGAGCGACCTTTTAAAATAATCTAACTAAAATTTTAAGTGGGATTCTCAATTACAAAAAGCTAACATATTTTCATGCGAGACTTGAAAAAATAGAATAGTCGGTCAAAATGGGTCACCCTAATATATATATATATATATATATATATATATATATATATATATATATATATATATATATATATATATATATATATAGAGAGAGAGAGAGAGAGAGAATAAGAGATATCTGTTTCGAATCCAAAAGATCCCACCATCCGTCTACAGCCTGTTTCATGGTTTCCCAATCATCAGGACGGCCTGTGGTCTCTTTCAAATTCGTATCAGATTTCTCGTAGGTTAATAGCCTTAGGCCAATACAAACATGTGAACAGCATCAGATTATAGATAGTGACACCTATAATCTGTGCGGTGAAGCTTAAACCTAATATCGTGGAATTTTAATAGCACGAAATTTCGTAAAATTCCACGATATTAGGTTTAAGCTCCACCGCACAGATTATAAGTTCCGAAAAATGGGTCAAATTGTGGTTCCGTAAAATGGGTCAAATTGACATCCAAAAATTTTATTGAGAAAATGTTTTTGGAATCCAACGAGGACCATGTACCAATTTTGAACCATATTGAAAAAAAAACAAAAATACCATTTTATTTCTCTACCCTCACTAAGAAACATTATACATTCTTGTTTTATCTGGAAACAGCTTTAATAACCTAATTTGGGAAAAATTTGGAATTGTTAATTATGAAAAAGATTAGTCTTGTATTGATGCAATGAGCTTACAAATTTGCAACCCGTAAATAAAATTCAAACCAACTAATATTTGTAATTAAAAATTATTAATACATTATTTATCATTGCTAAATTTAATATTGGTTAGTAAATTTGAACTTCAATGACTTAGCTATATTTTTGAATTTTATAAGGTGGCTTTGAAAAGAGATCTACTTTTGTTGTAACAATAACAAATGTCACAATAACTTGTTGACAATTTTGTTGGAGTTGTAGTTCTTTATCAGTTCTTATGTTTTTCAATCTATCAATAGAAATGGCTCTAAAACTGAGTATACAAGAAAAAATAGAAATAGTATTGCTATATGGCGAAAATTATCATAGCACGAGAGAAGTAGCTGAAAATGTAATTCATAATTTATTGCGATACCAAAAATCTCCAGATAATAATTTTGGATAGAATCGGAACATAAATCACAAAATATTTTCGCCATCTTTATATTTTGACATTGAATTAATAATATCTTCGGCCCCAGTTACCCTTGTGAATCAATTTCGAAGGGAGAACGAAACACATTTTTGCAATACATTTCGACTCTAGCATTGAGTAATTTAAAAATAATTTATATGGCCATTGAAAACTCGATTTCAATCATACTCAGAAAATAACATTGAAAAACAAATAAGGAAATAAACCGGCTGTTTAGTTTTTGTGAACTTTTGTCGGCGCCACTGCTTCCATCCAACAATTAACTCGAATGAATACCCAAATCCAAAATAAATCGAGAACGAACAGGAGCTGTGCTGCCAATGTTCAGTTTACTATCTGCACTTTCACTCTTGGTAAATATATGCCTACAAACTCGACCTGGGCAGGGTGAGGAAGAAATTCGACTGTTTCCTGTGACGCGCTATTGTTTGCTCTTTTAATACAACTGTACGAGTGTTTTTCAAATCTCAATATTTCTTCCTTTTTGTAATAAATCAAGAAAATTATAAAAACGTGTCGAGAGATTCTCGATCCTCCATCAAATGTACACGGATGATTCTTTTTTGCAAATTCCTAATTGTAATATAATGTTATGTGTAGTATAGTGTTAGTAACACATTGAATGTCATTTATTAGGTATATAAAAATATGTATTATGCAGATAACACAGGTGTTGTAAAAATAAATATTTTTTTAATTTCTAATGTTCCGCATTGTAACATAGTTTGCAAATTATTATACTGCCACCAATTGGTAAAATGAGTTCTTTGCCCGATTTGCACAACTTTTGCTTTTTTGGTAGAGTACGAATACGAAAATATTTTTCTTTTGATTTTACCCTTATTTCCGTGTTGCAGACGTGGTTGCAAATTAATGAAAACATTGAACGTCAGGATATCTCCACTTGCAACCATTATTTGAAACTTTTGTAATAATTCCTATACTTATTTTAATAAAAAAAATCAATTTCATGAAATAAAATATTTTCCGTTTGACGCAAGAGGTTGCAAATCAAAACTCATTTCAGTTATTTTTTCAAGTTTGCAGAACTTTTGGAATTTTCATAAAAAAAATGAGATTAATATCAATTTTTTTTCGATAAAACAAACATTTCCGTTTTGTTTGAATGATTGCAAATTCATCAGAGGATGTAAATTGCTATTTTTCAAAACATGGAAAGTTTGCAGAACTTTTGTAAATTTTTCCGCGCTGATAATGTGAAAATTCATTAAATCCTTATTTTCAACATCTTCCGTTCAGAAAAAAGGGTTGCAAAATCAGACTACCTAATTATCATTTGAACGTACTCTTCACTATACTGAAGTTTTAGAACTTTGTAATTATCATCAAATTTTCGGAAAATCATGTCTATTGGCCTAAGAGCCCGATCAATTTGAACCCCCGGACGATTCTAAAATTATTAATGATTTATAACCAGACGCATTTTTTTTACCTACCTTATTTTTCCCAGTCACAAAAAAACAATAGATTATGCATTTCAATGAGTACGACTAGGAAAACTCACTGTGCCGCGGCGATGAAAGGGTGGGAAAATACAGTTGACTACCTTCTTGTCCCGGACAAAAGGAAAGGGGGTGTGGGTTGTCAATATGAAAATAAGGTCGAATAAAATACTGATTTTATCCAAGTTCTGCTAATCAGTCAAAATTTCAAACAATGCTAAATCTCTTCCGCATCTGAATCAGGAATGCTCTCAGATTCATTCAAATCATCGCTCTCCCCGTCTGTGTTATCGGAAGGGCCATCTTTCAAAATGTCATCTAGGCTCAAAGGAGTATGATTGCCCTCAAACCAGAGGGGCCCTAATATATTTTCCATTACCCAGCCACATTGTTCGGGGCGCAGCGTAGTATATTCTTGTTTCGTCGCATTTTTCCACATTGCAGTAACAAAGAGCGTTCTTATTTTTTTCAAAGATTTGAAGCATGGCGACATTGAACTCGAATCAAATCCTCTGATTTTTCTGATGAGCTCTTTGTTGTCTTTCTTACTCGATTATATTTTGTGAGAAATAATGGACCTTGCAGTGTTCACGTTACTGCAATTTTTGATTGTAAACATTACAATTTGATAACTTTTTCATAATCATCAATATCCGACAAATCGGTTAGAGATGCGAAAACTCGTTGGAATGATTCATTTTTTTCCAAAAGGTCTGGTTTTACCCCTGCAGTGAAAAGATGCAGTGTTGTCACACCCGGTGAAGGCATAGAAACCGAGCAGAGCACTACACAAGAACGGTCGCAATGTTTCAGCTAATGTGGTATAATCTACACACTCTTTTTTTCCCACAGTTCCTGCCATCCATACCTTTGAATTTAGTTAATTTTGCATGTGGCTTTTACCATAATTCTAATGTTTGACTCTAATTTTGATATATATATATATATATATATATATATATATATATATATATATATATATATATATATATATATATATATTTTGCATTTGTGTGGAGCGTCGCTCCCTCAAACATTCGAAAAAATTGCACAATCAGTTTAGATCAAAATATGTAACAAGCGCAACAGAGATCCGCATAATTTTTGACAGGTATTTTTGCCCATCAATCATAGATTGGGAATGAAAAGATCGAGGTGAGCTCGACGTATCGTACACAATTGTTGGTCCGAAACAGAGTAGACCAAATGATTTCTTGAAAAGTTTGAGAAAATTCAAAGTTGTCTTTTTGTTTTTCTCAGAATTTTGGGACAATGAACTGGTAGATAGGATTTTGGGAAATTGCTGAATTGCTGTTTTGAATGAGGAAGCCGACAATAGAATTATGTTTCATATATCCAAATTGGAACCAAACAGTAGAATTATGGTAAAAGCCTCTCACAAAAGACAACGATGTATTAATTTTACTTTTGGGCCCCAAATTTAAAGGCAAGAACTGTGGGGTAAAAAAGTGCGACCGTTGTTGTGTAGTGCTTGGCTCGGTTTTCATGCCTTTACCGGGTGTGACTACATTGCCGCTTTTTCCGCAGAGGTAAAACCAGACCTTTCAGCAATTTAGAAAAAAATTAATCATTCCAACGAGTTTTCGCATCTTTAACTGATTTTTCAGATATTGATGATCATGAAAAAGTTAATAAATTGCAAGAATTCACTAATGTCAATGTACACAATCAAAAATTGCAATAACGTGAACACTGCGAGGTCCATTATTTCTCACAAAATGTATTCCTGTGAGAAAGACAACGAAAAGCTCATCAATAAAATTAGAGGATTTGATTCGAGTACGATACCGCCATGAAGCAAAAAATGTAAAGAACGATATGTGTTTCTGCGATGTGGAAAAATGCGACGAAACAAGAATATACTACGCTGCGTCCCGAACAATGTGGCTGGGTAATGAGGAATATATTAGAACGTTTGGTTTGAGGGGAAATCCTACTCCATTAAGCGTAGATGACATTTTGAAAGATGGACCTTCCGATAACAAAGACGGAGAGATCGTTGATTTGAATTATTCTGAGAGCAGTTCTGATTCAGATGCGGAATATATTTAGCATTGACCTGTAAGTTATTACCAGCTGGTATTTGATTGTAACTGATCTTATTTTGTGCGCACGAAACTAATGTCGAATGATTGTTTGAAATTTCGGCGGATGGTTAGCAGAACTTGAATAAAATCAGTATTTTATTCGACCCTATTTTCATATCGACAACCCTCTCCCCCTTTTCCCTAGCCGCTAACTCTTCCTTGTAGAACCACACTTTAGTAAAAAAAATTATGTTCCTTATTTCATTCACTCTTTCCAGAATCTTAGATTAATTAATCCATAAATCGACCGGGCTCTTGGACTATAAGAATTTTTTTATTTTCAGAAGTGATTGGATCTGAATTTTTTATTTTTTGATATTTTCATGGAATTCTACAAGGTTTGTTCGCGTTCCACACCTTGGAAATGTTCTAGGATTGCGCACAACCAGGTGCGCAATAAATTGAATCTGAGATAGTTCTAGGACAGACCACAAATCAAATAAACGAAAACGCTATTTACGATTACGATTGGATTTTAGGTTATGTCAAGGCATTCAACAAACACTTGGGCAACTTAAAATACCATTGAAGATGAATATAGCAATTATTCAATAAAATAAATGGACATGCCTGAAATGATCTTTGAATTCTTTATCTGAGAATAGGTTAATGGTATCCTCTACGAATCCAACAATTTTGCGATTTGTTTTGAGGACTTCCGGCAACACGATATTCAGGAAGGTTTCTTCTTCACCTGAACTTGAAGAGGACGATAACAAACCTATAGTTAAATCGAACCGAAAGGAACCTAGTTTTGTTATACTTATTTCTTATGATTCCAGTCAGATTACATACAAACATTAGGAAGCGTTTAGGGAGATTTGAATCCTCCAACTTTTGATCATAGAGTTCAAGGTTTATACGAAAATAGAAATGCTGCTTGTATTTCCCAATGAAAATATATTACATTTTTTCTTTTTTATTAAAAAAACTACAAGGAGATTTATTTATGAATATCCACGATTCGCTATAATCATTCAAAATTTTGGTTAGGAACGTTGAAATTCTAACAGATCTACCGAATCCTCCAAAAAAAAAATGGCGCCAACTTCACACGAGTCTATTCATATATTTCATTTCTTCTTCTTCCGACAAAAATCCGCTTTAATTAATCCCCACATGCCACATGAATCGCCCCGCCCCCGCGAGAAAGTCTAGTTCAACCATTCTTGTTGAACTATCCTGGAAATATACCGGGTGGACAATTAGTGTGGCAAAGTTCGATATCTACCTTAAATTATTTCGAAGCAAACACGTGTATACAGGGTGAACCAAACATTCACTTTCTCAGATGGAATGCACTGTATAGGTATTATTGTATTTCCTGATTCCACCTGTAATTTTTGATCAATCCTTATCAGGTTTCCCTATTCCTAAAATCAGCCGTTTTTGAGTTATTTTTTTAAATGTACCAGAATGCCATAGAGAGTAAATAAGTAGCCTATCACCAGTAGAACTCAACCCTGAATCGATTTTTTCGGCATTGGGTTTTCCTATACCCATCTTTCATAGGTTTTGAGTAATTTGAGAATTTATACTCTGACTTCCAAGGATCCAGATTGATTTCATATAGCTCCCACTATAACTTTTACGATGACAAAATGAATGAAAAGTTTGAAACAGCAAAATAGCATGTAATGACGAGTCTAATGATTTGTAAGTAAACTCAATTCTCTGGAGATCATTTGAAGAATTATTTTGTTTTTTTGTTAGACCAAATCGTAGGTATGTTTTTCGGGAAAATTGTAGATATCATTTATCATTATTCCACCTCACTTCACTCCTCATTTTTCAACAGAAATAAATCAAAAGCACACTTATAGTATTGAAAGAACTCATCTCTGAGAAATAATTTAATGCAAACTACAAATAATATCACCCTCATATTATTGAAAGAACTCTGAGAAAGAATTTAATGCAAACTAGAAATAATATAACTTTTTACTACTATATGCACCTTTCAGAGGATATTTCTTTTAACCTTCGAACAATGTGTACCTTATATTTTCAATTTCATTTCGACAGGAAAGTTGAGTCCAATGAACGATGTTTTTGTTAGCGATGTTTAATGTGTATTATGGTTTTCATTATATTTCTAGTTTCGATTTTCATATGAGAAATTGCTGTGGGTAACGAAATAGGTATGCCAAATAGGTAGGTGTAGGTACGTGTTTTCATATCTTATTTGACATTTAGAAAATAATCCCATGTTCATAAAAAATAAGGATCATCGAGATTATGCAAATATAATCTGATGAAATTATCCAAGAAATACTAGATATAGATAAGATGAATGTGTCTGGATGTTACGAAATGATTGCTAACTCTTAAACGAATTCCAAAATATTACTTTTTTCAAAATTTCAGCGGGGGCGTTCAATTTGACGTCAGACTTGACGTTTAGCATACCACAAATATACAGTGGGCGAATTTCGAATTCAGTAGAAAGGTTCGTTCGAAGCAATCATTTCATATCTACCAAACACAAATACTGAGCATTGTTGAAAACAGCGCACATAACACAAACAAAAGTTGATGAAAATTACTAAACGTACCAAATTCAAACAACAAATCAGTTCAGGATGCATATAAGATCCAAAAACTTCACAATAACACTGAACACAACTTCAAGAATAACTATTAACCATTATAAAACTTTTATAATAGGGTATTCCTCAGACGAAAGAATGCGTATATTTTTTGTAATTTACATGGCAACCTTTATCTCGTATGTTATGGAAAACTGAGATAGGAACACAAATAGAACATAGTGAAACGTCATGTGAAAGTTGCTATTCAGACACAGCGTTGCCAAATAAATAATTTTACTTATCTACAGAATCCTCAAAATTTGAAAATTTCATTGTAAGATTAGTAAACCTCAACACAATCTTGAAATTTTGGCATATTTATACAGTTTCCATGGATAATTTATACAACAAATAAGTAAAACTACATCTTCAGGAAATTTGAAAATGAAGTTTAATTTCATATTATAAGAATATTAAGTGAAATATATTATGGTACCAACGAAATGGTTTTATTTTTGTTTCACTATCCCACCTTAGGAATGGAATCTCGATGTTTGTTTTCCCAATGATTTGATCACGTTATTCGTTATATTATAAACTATCTTAACATCCGAAGACTTGGCTACGCTGTCTGAACGTCACCGACACTGAATATGTTGAGAGTATATGCCATGCTTTACCCCGTTGTTTGCAGGTTGTAGGCAACTAAACATTCTCTTTTCTGCTTCGAAATTACCTTTTGTGCTCGTCGCGACACCTGTCGCATTAATATGATAAGCGAAGAGACGGTAAAATACTGATGTAAGTATTAGAAAATACCAGTCCAAACATGTCTCAAGGAATATTAAAAAAAAACTATGAATGGCATGCTTGGACAAGGATCTCCCAAGGTTTTTTATTTTGAGTATTATCATTGTATAAAGAGTTCCTATACTCTTTATACAATGGTATTATGATTGTTTAAAGAGAAAGAATACATATAGTCAACCTTATAGGTGCTTTTGGTTTGACACAAATGGTTACATACCATCACTAGATATCACAAGTCCGCGAGTCTCCAGTAGCATTGTTTATTATAAACAATGGTAACAAGTAATAAATATATTGCTCTTCACAGTTAATATATATTGACGATTTATTTATTTATGAATTAACGCTAAAATAAAAATAATCGTTCAGTTTCAATATATATTGGAGTCAACTAAAACATGGGCCTTATAAATATATTTTTCTACAACCCTTTACGAAAAGACGTCATTTTGTAATAGAATACCTTCAGCGAAAACGTGATTTCCGTCGCAGGTGAGAGAAATTCTCATAACGTTAACATTCGTTTCTAGTGACGAAAGTTAAATTTATATTTTCAATTATTTCCCGCCCTCGTATATAATGTGTTGATGACTTTAAATTATTAATAAACAATGACAGGAATCATTTCTATAATTAAAGTGCATTTTTTTACTTCTGTTTAATTAAAAAGCAAAATAGAATCGTGAAAATACCGTAAGATTTAAAAACAATTTATATCTAGTTGCCTGGTTTCGTTAGTTTGACGTTCCTCGTAATTGTTTAGACTTGTCAGTTTGAGCATTGTTAGTTTTTTAAGTTATCATGATTTCTGATTTGGAAAGTGATTTAGATTTTCCAAATACACCACCAGAAATAGCAAATCAAGATGAGGAAACCTCTTTGGATTTATTACCAGTAAAATCTAAAAAGAGATATGAAGAAATATATGCAAAATTCATGAATTGGAGAGTTGATAATCACGTAAATTCATTTTCAGAAATTGTGCTGCTTGGCAGGTAGCCTTAGTTTTTGGAATTTCGGGGGCTTGTCGTTGCCATGAATTAAAAGATTTGACATATGATGTAAAAGATACCAGCAGTATACTCTTAGTTACAATACGTAATACAAAAACAAAAGTACCGCGTTCCTTCCACGTTTCTGGGTTCTTCTACGATATTTCTAAAATATATATGAACCTCCGTCCACTAGATATGGACAAAATAAATTCAAGATTCTTTATTAACTACCAGAACGGAAAGTGTACTAGACAAGTTGTGGGAATAAATAAATTCAGTAAATTTCCTATGCCAATAGCTCAATATTTAAACTTGCCTGATCCCCAAAAATATAGTGGGCATTGTTTGCGTAGATTCCAACGCTATTAGTGGATGTAGGAGGTGATTTACTACAATTAAAAAAGCATGGAGGCTGAAAATCTAGTAACGTTGCGGAGGGATATGTTGATCAATCAGTTAGCAGCAAAAATCAAATGCACAACAAAATTTTACAATCCATACAAAATACAACGCTATCCGATTACGTCGCATCTTCATCTGGAGTGACATCAGTTAACAACATAACAGATGTGGCATCGTATATCTACCTCAATACATAAAAATCCTGATTGTAATACTCCTATAATTTTGAATAATTGCTCGAATGTAACAATTAACCAATATTTAAATCATAAGTAATGTTTAAAGAAACTCTGTTATTTTTAATTTGAAATAAAATATTTGTTAATCGTTCTTTTTTAGCATATTATTATGATATAAACAGGGTTGTAGAAAAAGTATAGTGTTTCACTAGTCAAAATATTTTTTGAAGCTCGTGAACATTACCAGCCTCGGCTGGTAAACTGTCCTCTCGCTTAAAAAAATGTTACTTTCGTCACTCGTAAAACAATATACTATTGTATGCCAAGGCCGCGAAATACCTTTTTAGCGTTCCGAAATAAAAGTTATCGCCGAGGCCGCTTGCGGCCGAGGCAGGATAATCTTGAGGTCGCTGAAAAGTTTCTCGGGCATGGCATACACACTATTTTTCGTGCAATCGTCAAAATTATTAAACTAGATAATCGCATATAAATATATTATTCAACAGCAGTTCAATTTAATTAACAAAGTCACAGCGTTGCTATGGAAATGATATGTTTGAATATATACAAACTATTTTGACAGTTCTTGACAAAACACAAATATGTCTGATACTGATAGTGATATTTAAGTATCTTGCACTTCTCCAGAGCTGAAAAATATTATAAACTCGGCGCTTTCTGTTTTAATACCTGAAAAATATTATAACTATGTCTTCGTTGTTAATTTAAAAATTAATGCTGCATTCAATAAAAATAATCCTTATCATTGTCGTATTTTAGAAATATCAATTTGGAATTGACGTTTGGGGTGGCGGCCGTTGCTATGGGTAACGGCCGCGAAATTAAATTTCGCAGACTGTGTTGAGAACGCGAAATACTCCCTCCGCGTGCGATTGTACGAAAATAACTATTTTGTAAAGAAAATATATATGAGAAAAACAATTTTTGACACAAACTGATTTCTTATATTTTTGGAAAATTAAATTAAACTTGTGTTGTTTTTCACACTCTGCTACAAGTATTTTTATAGATTACTCTCGTTTTAGACATCAATGGATTTGAAAGGTTTTCATGACGTTTCGAATGCTTGTATCTGCAATCGTCTTCAGGTGAATACTGAATAGTTTTATTGAGTTGCTACGGATTTTATATATCTAATAATATATACAATTGAAAAAGTCTTGTGATATGTCGTTTTTCATATTTTTGTAAGTATAGTATGGGGTGTGCCAAAAAGAGTAAACGATGAACTTTCAGGGGAGAAGTTTTTATTTTTTGACTAACACAATTTAAACGTACAGTTTGAAACGAAGGCTCTACGGTGAAGGGTAAGAAGGAAGTAGAACAAAAAATTAAGGATTTCAAAGTATGGGCATAAAATTGTAAGCGTTTATTTGGAATGGTATTTTCTTAGATATGGATGGAAATAAAAACTTTAACAAGGGCTCTGAACAAAAAGGAAACAATGCAAACATTTCAAATCATGAAGGCAAAGGAACATATGTAAATAAACGGATCTACTTATTCATAGTAAGTAATTGAATAAATGGTTGAAATTAAAATGTTTACCGGAATGAGACCAGACAGTAATTCCTACTGAATACTACTTGGCATACTTTTTTGTTAGACATCCTTGTACTACATTATCTATTGAAATCTTTACGATGAAAACTAACCCGTTGCATAAATGCAAGGCTTTCTTTCTACTTTGAAATGGATTGAGGAAACAAGTACTTCGAACCGAGGTATAAAGAAAAAATACTTGCTCCCGCTTTACGGAGGGCGTGGTGTGTTAATTTCACCGATGCACAAATGCAAGGCTTTCTACTTCAAAATCGATGGAGAAAATACGTTCTTTCGACCGAGCTATAGAGAAAAATAATATTTCGAATTGAATAGTCTGAATTCGACGTTCAGAACTTCCGGTAGTGAAGAGAGAGCTTGCTATTAGATCCTTTGAAGAAAAAAGGTAATTTTTTTAATAACAACGTTGCTTGTAGGCCAGTTCAAAGCTTGCGTTCAGCCAGAGATTTTTTGAAGTGTGACAATTGTTTTTTTTTCTGTAAAATTATTATGGGGGCAGATATAAGTATAATGATGATATATGAACAGTTATCATCAGGGAGCTGCTCAAAATATTTTGTTAGATAATTAAAGAACAATGAAATTGCCACATTAATTGTTTTGAAAAGAAAGCAAATTTCTGAAACAGTTGAGAGTTATCAAATCACAGTGGCAGTATGAGATCTCCAGCCAGGCTCCCAGTGAAATCAATATGAATAAATGGAACAAAGTCACACTTGAACCACTGGCTAGTGACTTGAAATAGTTGAAGCAATTTTTAATGTTCAAAGCTGATACAGCTGCAATAGTACTCAATAACAATGCAAACATAAGCAATTACATCTTGCTCTTGGAGACTATTTTTTGTCATGTTATTTCATTAAACCGTATACGTCCTGGTGAGCTGCACAGATTGAAACTTGACACATACGTAACTTTTAGCGACGACAATGATTCTACTTCAACTTACGAATAATTCTCAGATGTCGTATAACCTACAGAAACAAATTATTTTTAGCCCAGATACTCAAGAACACCTAGAAATCCCATTGAATCACCGTGAAAAGTGTATCAATGCAAAAAAACCTTTTTCTCTTTGGCCTCAAATTGCACGAGTTAAATTTCCTAAAGGCAAAATGCTGAGGAAAAATTAAACAAAAATGCGATAAAATCCTCTAGCACGAATGATATTTGATGAAAATATTTCCCGAATCACATTTGAAACTGGATAAAATTACCAGAATTCATGTTAATTTGAATTTTCAACGGGGAAAATTACAACAATTTTTCTCGTTCCAAAATTGAAGGAATCGTGTGTCCGTTTCTAAATGATTCATTTTACAGTTTCACTCATTTACAATGATCATTCACTGCTCGTGAACTCGCCCAGAAACTAAAATATATATAAATTATTCACTATGTTTGTATCTGAAAATGGCCCTATCCCGAGGGCCAACTGCCAACTTGAAATAATGTATAAATATGATGGTGATTTAAGTGATTTTGGTGTGTGTGCTTTAATGTTAATTTTTGGGGTGTAATGAATTGATATAGGGAGATAAAATGTGTAAAAAATGTTTTTGGGGTTGTATTTGTGTGGTGTTGTTATGTAGAAAAATAAAAAAAGGGAAAATTGAAAAATATATCTATTTTGAAGTCGCCGAGGCTCAAACTGTTGACCTCTGGCTTTGCAGTCATACGCTTTAGCAGTTCGGCCACTGGCCTTTTGATAATGGTGTATTGACTATTCTCCAATAGTCAACGAGAATTGTTGATGTTATGAAAATAACGGATTTCAACTATTCATTGTCTTACTTGAAAATCTGAGGTTTTTAACATGTTGAAAAAGGTATATTTAAATTAATAGTTATTTATGCAACAAGTGCGAAAAGTAAGTGTTCACTGCACTCGACGTGAAGTTGTCGAGGCCATTAGGCCGAGTTGGACAACACGTCGAGTGCAATAAACACTTTTTGCACGAGTTGCATACAAAATTTTTTGTACGTTCATGCAAAAATCATATTTTTTTATTTAGGTGGCACTAGTGTGGGGAAGTAAAAAGCGTAATTTAATAGCAAAATATTTGATAATTAATTAGCAGTATCGATTTGCATTGAGAAAGTTAGGGACTAATACCTATGTTAGGAACAATTTAACTCAAACTTTATTTTCGATAAATTGCATTTTCTAATAATTCCGTAATCCAGTATGCAATAAATATGATTGAAAATAATATAAAATATGCAATTGTTTGAAATGTAATACAATATCACAGAAAATGGACTAAAAATGCGTCGATTTGACGTTTATGTTTGTCATGGTCACAAAACGCTGTAGTAGAATGGCAGATGAGTGCACTAAACATTTTATTGCACTAGTGCAATAAAGAACCAGTTTTTTCAATAAATATAGTGCATTAAAGTTTTGTTTTTTGCATGAACGTAGAAAAAATATCAAATCACTGTAATAGTGAGTTGGAAATCCAATTTCGCATTTCCTGTTGACATATATAATCCCGACAGGACCTTACTGCCGTTTTATCGCAAAACAATATCGAATTAACTAGTGGTTTTATCACTTATAATTGCACGAGAGGTTTGTATTTTTAACCGAAGAAACCAAAAAGGAGGAGGTTCTCTAGTCGACGCGTATATTTTTTTTTATGTATGATCACGCATAACTTTTAACTGAGATGTCCGATTCCGATAATTCTTTTTTCAGTGGACAGGGTGTACTTTGAAGTTGGTCCCATTTTAATTTAAAAGATAAAATCCACCTCTAAGGGTAGCAAAATGAAGAATATTGATCACTCACCCTCTGAATTCTGGTCCGTTAACCGATTCTATCAGGCATAACTTTGTACTGGGTTCTTCGATTTGAATTATTCTTTTTTTATGAGATAGGGTATACTTCATAGTGGATCATATTCGGATTTTGAATGGAATTATCCACCCTTACGGGTAGAAAAATGGGGAATAATTGATTTGTCACTTATGAACATTGGCACACATATGTAGTTGATAATGACAGATCGCTAATGTCATTATTTTTGTTCTCGTACATCCGTCACAATCATTATATTCTATGAGAGGATGGAATGATATATGAAGTAATGGAATAAACTAACCAGAACAACAAAAATAATTTATATTACAACAAATAGTAAAAGTAGATAATCATATTATTTAACTGGTAATAGTTGAAGTAAGGTGGGTAAGTATTTTGGAAGTAATAAAAAAACAAGTAGGTAGTAATTAGTAGATTTCAGCCACAAGAAGATTAAAAATAAAAACTTTTCAACAAAAAATTAAACCGACGAAATGCGGAACTGAAAAGTAAAATAGTATATTAAAGTATAAGTGGATAAAAAGGGCTTTAAAACACGCGCGATTTTTCGAGCACGACGGCGCAGCCGGAGTGCTCGAAATAGAGCAAGTGTTTTTAAGACCAGTTATCCACGAATACTTTACGTTATTTTTTTTTATTGGTGCACTTTGAAATAATATATACTGGTATTATTACTACAAAAAATAGAACTAAGAACTAATAATGCAAGAAGGTTGAATTCGTGATATGACATCAGTATACCTTTCGTTGTCATGGAAATGAGAAAAACATTCATTTGCAATTTGTTACCAAAGATCAATATTTGTTGTCACCAGAGCTCAAAAATGAATGAGTCTAATATCGATTTTTTGAATAGTGAGGCAGAATCGCGGTAAATACCGCGGAAATCCAGTGATATATATAAAAAAGAATATGAAAAGTTCATCAAATGGATGGAGGAGCATATATAAATGACCGAATTGTGAGTAATATTTTATGTGACGTTACAAGGTACTCTTGTCAGATCAATAATAAAAAATTTGTCATTTAGACTTCACGTTTCTCGATTTGTTGATGTTGTCATGGTTACCTTTAAAAAACGCGCGTTTTTTGAAGTTCGATTTAAACACGCTGAGGCGTGCTTTAAATGGGTAAAAAGGGGCACCAATAAAAAAAAAAAAAAACCTTTTTAGTCTCAATAACTAAGCTCCTAAACTAATATAAGTAACCAATTTTGATTCGGCGCCAAACAAACAATCAACGAAGATCAATACATTACTTCAAAAAAATTATCAGAATATCACCGCGCAACTCGATGCCATAATTTTACGCCTTATCTAATTCCTAAGCTTGTTTGTTTGGCGCCGACTCAAAATTGGTTACTTATATTAGTTTATCTGATGGCATGTCATAATGACAACGTTATGTCACTCAATTTTGATGACATAAGGAAGCTCATTAAGGTACTTAGTCCCATATAATGAAATTCTATATGAAAAACATATTACGACCAGAGAGAAGATGGGTTTCTTTCCTTAGATAAGCATTCAAAGTAAGCCAACAATACTTTTTCATGGGTGATATTCTTGATTTTCTTAGTAGAACACCATTTTTCGTACCGATTAAACGCTATTTCATATACTTCTTGGCAAAAGGGAGTCCACGATAATTCGCGTCATTTCTTCCAAATCAGAAGGTAAACTACCAGTTTCAGAATCACTCGTTATTATTTAAACTATATTAAATTCTACGTGACAATTGTGTTTGACAGCGGATAAATAAATATTACCGTTACAACCTGACGTCAAGGAAATGGCAAAGCACAGCTCACTAACCTACTAATATTTGACTACACATATACTTACTCCTTCAAAAATAGTTGTCATTGTGACATGTCATAATTTTTCGAAAATGTATTGATATAAATGTCATCAGATGAAATTTTGTATGTAATACGAAACATAAACAACGCCTCGCCCAATAACATTCACGACTTGTACCATAATGATCGTCTTCATGATCCTTATTACATAAATAACTATTAGGAGCTTAGTTATTGAGACTAAGGAAGTTTTTTTTATTTATTACTTCTCAGTTCCGTATTTCGTCGGTTTAATTTTTTGTTATATCTGGTAAATTTGGGTTGTTTAAAGAGAAACTGTTGCCTAGCAAATAGACGAGAAAAACTGACAACTATTAAAAACGCGACACCGAAGGTGGAGCGATTTCAGGTTGACAGTTTTTTGAGTCAAATTGCTAAAAGAAACAGTTTAGAATTTGAACAACACAAATTTACCTGATATCAATACAAACATCGAGTGTAATTCGGCAGGACAATTTAATTTAGAAACATATCAATGCAAACTTTATTTATTAAACATTAAAAATAAACACATTTTTATTTGAATGTACAATTATTGAAAACGCAGTTATTGAAATTCATACTAGGAACAGTGATGTCGCTGCGGGTGCCACCTCTAATCGTTTCTGTAGTAGATGTTGAAGTGTTTTCTCTTTCCAAACGAATTGATTGAATAATGCCCGAATGATACTCTTTGTCGACTTGTGAGTATGGTTTTATTGATGATGAATTGCTGTTACCTGTTATTTTTATAAGAGCTTGTTCTTCAATTCCGCTTTTACATAATTCGCTAACTGCTGCCGCTCGATTTGAGTGATTTGTAATTTTGACACGTTTGTCATCTATACCAATACGTTGTGCTGAGCATTTAGTCCATTTGGAAATTTCATTAATTCCAATCGGCACATTCTCATACCAACCTTTAGAATGTTTCTTCTTCCAAAGGGGATTTGGTGTTAGAAATACTCTGTCCAATGTTATAAAAGTGTCTCGTTTTTCCATTAAATTTTTAAATAAACGTATTGGGCAAATATCTCGCTCTAAAATATTAGGCCTAATCCATTTGCTGTCACATAATTTATTGTTACCGCCTTGTCTTGTTTTCGAAAATAGAGGATTATACTGGATACGTCCAGTTTCTTTTCCTTTATTTTCAAGATCAGGTATGAAATAAGTGGTTTTGCAGTAAGCTGCTTCTCCTCCGCGCCAAGCTAATTCAAACGCCAGAATGTGATTTACTTTCTTTTGAAGTCCTTCCGGTTCATTTTCGTCATATAATCTGGCCATTGCAAATATTTCGGATTTATTGAGAGCTGATGCACTAGATTTTCTCTTTTCGGGTTGTGCTTGTAGTATTGTACGTTTAGCATTACGTGCAGCTCGTGATGAATTAAACTGAACGTCGGTGAAAGGGTAAAATACAATTTGAATTCGTTATAATATTTACTTTGTAGCATTTTAGCGGTGGTGTTCCAATTGTTTCAACTACCGCTTCTTTGCAGTCTTCTCCGTTGCCTTTTCGCATACTAAATGCCTAATCTTGCAATATTACATTCAATTTCTCGATGGAAGTATCTGGCTTGAATTTATATCTTTTTGCGTCGCAAAACGCAGAAAATTGTCGCCAGATTGATGATTGCGTCGCAACTGTATTAGTAGGCAGGTATTAACAATTTGACTAATTTCGGCGTTCGTAGACTCACCGAATCGACTCATTGTTAGTGCTTAGAATAAGTTCATAGAAGAATTCAATAAGTTGTTGACAAACATGTCAAACTATTTATTTTGGCAACCAACACCGCGATAATTGATAAACAAATGAATAAGTGAAAGAACCACTAGTGCATGTGTCGCTGTAAAAGTTGCAGCTAACTTTTGCCGCTGTCAAACTGACAATTGCACTGTGGTATATGCGATTTTTCATACATGAGTTGAATTGTCAGTATAAAACAGCGACAAGACACTATAAAACTGACCTACTTGATTCTCTAGTTTGAAATTTTGGCCATTTGATTGATTCAAAAATAATGAGGGAAATAGTCACTCAAATATTTTTAAAATTTTCGAGAAAGCATTTTGCTTGTAGATTTTACCGAGTGCGATTTGCAGTCATATTATCTGATTAAACCACGAAAGCAAAGTTTGAGTGGTTTAATCTTTGAAAATACGGCCGTCAATTGGATGAGTTAAATTTCCTAGAGGCAAAATGCTTGAGGGCAAATTTCAAAGAATTTGCGATAAATCCTCTAGCACGAATGATATTTGATGAGAATATTTCCCGAATCACATTCGAAACTGGATAAAATTACCAGAATTCATGTTTATTTGAATTTTCAACGGGGAAAATTACAATTCTTCTTGTTCCAAAATTGAAGGAATCGCGTGTCCGTTTCTAAATGCTTCGTTTTACAGTTTCATTCAGTTGGAATGATCATTCACTGCTCGTGTACTCGCCCAAAAATCTGAAATATATTTATATACATATATATATATATATATACATTTTTCACTATCACATATGTTTGTATCTGAAACCAATAAAAAAAAAGCTCCCGGATATGGAATCGAACCCGAGCCTCACGGGTGAGAGACTGACGCGCTAACCACTATTCCACGAGAATCATTGCTGATGTTATGAAAATAACGGATTTCAATTATTCATTGCCGTATGCTACGGTTCTAGTGGATGCGGGTTCTGACGAACACATCAGAATTGTTTTTCAGATGTTGGTGGTTATAGTGCATGCCAATTCTGTTTCGTCAAGATACCAAAAGATGGACGACAATAATAATTTGGCATACTTTTTCATATTGAAAGAGTTACAAAATATACCCAACGATAAAATATTTGTTTCAAGATGCTACAATCAATATGGAGCAACAATTAGTCAAATGAGAGATGTTTCGAAGAATTATCTTTGCAGCCTCGAGAGTGAATTCCAAAATAATATTTTCACCTAATTGGTATTCACATTTTTCAAAATAATGTATTTTTAGGTATACCTATATGAAAAAGAATAGAATATCAAAATAAATACGAATACCGTTACTTTTCATTTCTCTAGTGATTTTTTCCCATTCACATGAAAAATGAAACTTGTTTGTACGATTTCCTTCTTCTGACGACTTCGTACGAAATCTGACGATACGCAAGCACTATAACCGCACTAATAAATTTATTATGTATTTTATTCATTCGCACGAGTTCTGCCGTGTTCGTCCGAATATCAGTTCGTCAGAAAACGCCTTCACTATGACCGTAGCCTTACTTGAAAACCTGAGGCTTTTAACATGCTGAAAAAGGTATATTTCAATTAAAATATCAAATCACTGTAATAGTGAGATGAGAATCCCTTATTTAATCAATTTTGCATTTCCTGTTTCCCTATACAGGGTGTTTCCTGACTACGGTACGAAACTTCAGGGGGTGATTTGTTAGGTCATTTGACGAAAAAAAGTTGCCATGAACATATGTCCGCAGTTGCTTCGTTTCTGAGCTACAGGGCGTTGAAGTATAAAAAAAAAAGGTATTTATAAAATTTCCTGAATATCCTGAAACCGATGTGGTTGAAATGTGGTACAGCTATTTGAAGTAATAAGGCAATTATTTGGCCCCAAGTAGGTCCAGGAGCGTCTCAGTGGGCACCACAGCCAACAATACTGAGAAAAAAAAAGTACTTTTTTTTTGTAGTATTTTATTTTTTCAGATTAAACAACTGAAAATACAACTCTTTGGTCCCCTGTGTTTTATTCATATCAAGCTTCGTTTTCGAGAAAAAAATACTTCAACTTATTCTACAAATTATCCATGGACAACATAAAATACAAACCTAAAGTAAAAAATAAACAATTTCGGCCTTAAAGTAAATGAGCGAAATGTCCACCGTCTGATAAAATACACGACTGCAATCGATGTGTCATTGATTGTCTGACACGTTCAAAAATACCTGGAGTATTCCTTATGACATTGCAATTGTCACTTATTCGATTCCTCAAGTCATTCACATCTGGTATGGGGGTTTCATGAACGAAAGCCTTCAGATGACCTCATGAATAAAAATCTAGAGGATTCATATCAGGACTGCGAGCGGGCCAATGTTGAGGTCCTGCACGTCCAATCCAGCGATTAGGGTAGGTGATGTCGAGATGCTGACGAGCAAGAACACTAAAATGAGCTGGAGCTCCGTCGTGCATGAACCACATGTTGCCTCTTACAAGTACGGGTACTTCTTCCAACAAAATGGGTAAATGATTTCGCAAAAAAGCCGTGTAGGATGGACCTGATAATCTTGCTGGTAAAAAAAAGGGTCCAATTAGGTAGTCACCAATAATTCCTACCCGAACGTTCAGCGAAAATCGTTGATGAAAATGACTTTCTCTAATAATGTGGGGATTTTCGTCGGCCCAGAAGTGGTTATTGTGAAAGTTCATAATAGAATCTCGTGAAAAATTTACCTCGTCCGTAAATAGAATATTTGGTGAAAAATTATTATTGTGTGCCATCGTATGAATCAACCACCTGCAAAACATTAATCTTGGGTGAAAATCTCTAGGCAGTAGAGCTTGGACCCGCTGTATGTGATATGGGTATAGGAGGTTTCTTTTTAGAGCTTTCCAAACGGTTTTTGGGCTTACTTCAAGCTGAAGTGCAATCTTCCTGGTACTATTTGAAGGATCTTCTTCTATCGCATCAAGTATAGCTTCTTCTAGTTCAGGCATTGTTACAGTTTCTGGTCTTCCACCACTTACATTTTTATTAATACTTCCAGTTTCACATAATCTTGCATGTAGCGTTCTAAATGTTTTAGCACATGGAATTACTCTGTTGAGATATCTATCCTGGTAGATTCTCCGTGCTTCTTCCGCATTTCCATTTGCTAATCCATAAATAAAGTGCATGTCAGCCATTTCAGCGTTAGCAAAAGTATTCATGATGGAATCACTGCTAATTGACAACTCTGACTTTTACTGATATGACAATACTATCACTCTCAGCTGGTCTCCATAGCAGGTAATCATGATTGTAGAGTACCTTCATTTTTTTTGTTCTCGAAAACTGAGCTTAATATGAAAAAAAAAACACAAGAGGCCAAAAAGTTGTATTTTTACCCACGCTTATATTCAAATGCACTAAAAAGGAGAAAATACTTTTTTTATCAGTATTGTTGGCTGTGGTGCCCACTGAGATGCCACTTTACTTCAAATAGCTGTACCACATTTCAACCACATCGGTTTCAGGATATTGAGGATATTTTATAATTACCTTATTTTTTCATACTTCAACGCCCTGTATCTCAGAAACGAAGCAACTCCGGACATATGTTCATGGGAACTTTTTTTTGTCAAATGACCTAATGAAACAACCCCTGAAGTTTCGTACCGTAGTTAGGAAACACCCTGTATAGGAATTCCATGTGTTGACATATAATTCTGACAGGACCTTTATCAGTATAAAACAGGTGAGAAGACGTTTTATTACTATAAAACTGACCTGATTGAATCTCTAGTTTGAAATTTCGCCATTTGAGGAGAATAGTCGTTAAACATTTTGAAATTTTCGAGAAAGTATTTTGCTGGAAATTTTACTAATGCGACTTGTGGTCTTATTATCTGATCAAAGCACGAAACTGAAGCTTGAGTTGTTAATCTTAATAAGGCCAATTCACAGTTAAATTTCCTAGAGGCAAATTGCTTGAGGGAAAATAAAAAAAAGCCATAAAATCCTCTAGCACGAATGATATTTGATGATAATTTTCCCGAATCACATTTGAAACTGGATATAATTACCAGAATTCATGTTATATTTGAATTTTCAACTGGAAAAGTTACAACTATTCTTATCGTTCCAAATTCGAAAGAATCGTGTCCGAATAATTGAGGAGCAACTCATCAAAACGCGTTTTGCCCACTTCGGGAAAAAACTCGGGTTCGATGCGGTTCGGAACTCACTATAATTGTAGCTTGGATGCCCATATACGAAACACATCAAATCACATTCCGTAGCAGCGTAGGTTTGTTTTGGTTCGAAGCCAGGACGATTCCGAATCGGTTCTAAAGAGTAGGACAAATCTAGCGTGAAAGATTTTGCCCGGGTCCTCTTTTAATAAACGACTGTGTGACTACTTCGAACAGTTCAAGAAACGTCCCTAATGCGAACCAAAACAAGCCTGTTATTCGAATGCGAACTCGAACCACCACATCAAAACGCGTTATGTTGTCCATGGTCATTTAGCGCATCGAAACGCACGGAAACTCAACAGGTGATTGTCGATTTATATCCTAAAAATATTTATTGTGAGTATTCAGACTACATTTCGGTGTACCCACTTCTTCATTATTATCACGAGATGCAAAACAAAACGCATCATGTTCAACAATTATAATCGTTTTTCTGGAAACTCATACTGCTTTTGATTTATATATTGGTTAAATTCAGATCTAAGTGTATACACCCATCAGTATTACGATGAAAAATTGTCCTACGACATAGTGTTTAGCAACTTTTTTGCCTCTACTGATAATGTGCTTTGATAAGTTGCTCCTCAATTACCGTTTGATTTCTAAATGTTTCGTTTAACAGATTCATTCATTCCCAATGATCATTCACCGCTCTTGATCTCACCCATAAACCAAGAATGTATATACATTTTTCACTATGAAATAAAATGTGTTTGTTCCTAGAACCCATAAAAAAAATTCCTTGAACTGGATTCGAACCCAAGCGTTCCGAGTGATAGAATGATGCACTAACCATTTCACCACCACAACCTCTCTTGATTTTCTGAGTATACTGCAATTGAATCATACGCTGCCTTACTTGACAACTCGTGGGTCATTTAACAGGCTGAAAAAGGTATATTTCAATGCGAATATCAAATCACTGTATGTAGCGAGCTCAAAACGCCTTTTTTGATCAATTTTGCATTTTCTGTTTCTTCATAGGACTTAAATGCGTTGAAATATAATTTTGAAAAATCTAGTGTGGTTTAATCGCAATACAATCGCGAATCTACTGTGGTTTTATCAGTATAAAACAGAGAGAAGACATTCATCACTATAAAGCTGATGTGATTGGTTCTCTGTTTGAAATTTCGGCCATTTGCTTGGTTAAAAAATAGTGAGGGAAATAGTCAGTTATATTTGAATGTTGTGTTTACATTTTTATTCGGGCAGTTAATAACATTTAGGACTCTTTAGCGAAGTGGTTGATAATAATTGTGACTGATAAACTTTCGATAGAGACTATTTAGTGCGATTGAAGACGTGACGTGTTGAAATTTCTAATTTTCCTAATCTGTTTATTTTGGGTTTTAGATTTGTTCTAAAGTTTGGGTGGATTGACTTTGATATTCATTATCTTTCGAGTTTTCTTGGTATTCAACTGATCAATTACAATCGTATTTACTGATTTTATATATTTTTAAGATTTATTTACGTGGATTTCTATCTAGAAATAGTCAAATTGTTCATGTATTTCGAGGCTACTCCAAACTCACGCTGCATCGCCTTTATTTGATTCCTATATGAAGAGGTAGAAAAACAAAAAAAATCCTCTAGGTGACTGCCATCAATTATATTCCTAGTATACATTGAAAAACAATGTTTAGACCAGTATATATAAAAAAGCATACAATCTTAGACATTGACAGAAGTTACAAGAGAAACGTGGTGAAAAAATTATATTTGATAAAACTACGTCTGTTTATAAAAATGAAATATTTCACAAATAATACATTAAAATGAATGTATAGGTATACTGGCAATTCGATTTTGTTGTACTCAGCTGGTAAGATGAAATCGTCCCTTGTGAAATGAAGAGAACATACCACTACCGCTCTCGAACCTGGTTGTTTGAGTTTGAGATTATTTAATCTTTTCAGGAAACGCTTCTCCTTTTTTTCATGAAACGCTTCTCCTACTTTTACAAACAAACACACAGCAGTATGCATTACGCAGCGAACGAACTTTCGATATTGTCGTTGGTATAAAAAAAACAGTTTGTTATTAGATAGTATTCACACATCATATCGTGAAAATAATGGAACTGTCATATGGCGGTAATAAAAACATAACTTTTCTTAACAGCGTTAATTTCGATAAGGGTCGTATCAGGATGATTAATTCTCCTATAGCTATGATACAAGGAATTGCTTTTCACATTTATGTTTTTAGTGAGATATAATTAATTTTTGAAAAGTGTTATCCCTTTATTTATCCAAATGAATACATGACCTTCAATGTTTTTTCTTGCGTTTACGGTGGAAATGTTAGAGCGCATAGCCCACTCATCTAGAACATTAAAGAACCTATATCGAGCCGGGGCTGTTAAGACTAAGGCTTTATGATTTGTGAATTATTATTGCATATGCCAAGCAAATAGGGAATTGTTTCCGATGAACATATGCATTATTCATTATCTGAAACTTAGTCTAGACGCGTTCTAACCGCGTTATATTATGGCTGAATTTAATTTTAGTTATCCATAATTTGTAGTTTTCAGATTTTTTCCTTTGTATACGCCTAATTAGATCAGGTAGACCTTGATGCCGAATTTGGGGTTCAAGGGCCTGATTGGACAAGCAAAATTGCAAGTGTGAAGGTCTAATCGTTTTTGGGTCGAAAGTAACTCGAAATTGTTCGAGTAATAAACACACTGCCGGTGCGTCGCCGAACTCGGTCGACCCACTACCGTCTACCGTGTGTCTAGATGTGGAGAAAACAAAGAAATTTCCTTCTGAAAATATTTATTTTATTTAGTTGAGAGTTACATATTTTTTATAATAGGGTTTTAGCTGGCAGACACAATGAATAGTTCCCATGTGAGTTATTTATTTTCCGGACTTTACAAACAAGTGGAGGGTTTTCATAAAAAAAATTAGGTAGTGTACATCAATTATATAAAATGATTTTAGTTTCTCATAAACTGCAGATTTCTGAAGAAATAAGTATTGCAAATATTTTTACAACAATTATTCACAATATAAAGAGGGGTTGATGGAATATAGAATGGAATGAAGTAGAATATGCATTTTTCCCAACTAATCAAGTTTATAGGTATCACACAACCCTGTAGCTATTTTACAAAATATCATCCACATCTCACAAAGAGGGTCTATCGGTTGTTGCAGGAGCTTTCGGACAATTCGAGATTTTTGGACCATTTGACATTTTTTAAAGAAATACATTTTTCCACTGCAAAGATATCATCGAGAAATCCATCGAGTTCACAAATGTTTATATTATACATTTCTTCACTCATCTGTATGACATGTGGCAGTGAGAATCGTATTCCACTGTCATCAGAAATATATCAGTTATTTGGATGGTGTTTGTATCATAAAGAAAAATCATATGGAACATATGAGTTTTGAGAAAACATTCTTTGAATTCCCACAAATCAATGAAAAAAATTAATAACACTTGAATCATGAAACCCTGTAACTCCTGCGAGTTCACATCAGAATTCAAAGATCCACTCAATCTTGTTTTACTCAAGCTTTTGCAATTGGACCATTTTGGCGTTGCTTTCAACAGTTAAATAGATATAGCCATAAAAAAAAATATGTCGTAACGAATAGCTCCATCGTGATCGTTGCATCACAATTTTTTCAGGAGTTTTTCCTTTTACTCTCAAAATATATCGGGATCAATAAATGAGATGTTCATCCTTTGGAGTAATTCTTCCGCAGCTTTCTTTATTTTATCATTCTGCGCACCAATTAACAACACAGCTCCCTGCTTCAAAATTGTAGCTAATGGCGACAATTTTTCTGAAGACAAGCTACTGAGAAGTTCCAAACAAGCTTCCATGGTTTCAACTCTGGTCGTTTTATATGCTTCACAATCCTGCAAATAGAAAAAAATCATTCATCTGATCTCCGAATGATTTAAAAATGGGAGAATGAGATGTTAAGGAACACTTGTTCGGGGGTTTTCGAAAGCCGCGTACAGTCCGAGTTTCCAATGCCGAGCAACCGAACTCAAGCATTTGTCCATTGGGATTTGGCGTTGGAAGGAATTGGAATGCGTACGTCCACATTGAAATTTAGATTTGAGTTCGACGACGTTTGGGAGGGTTCGGTGCGTCGCTTGACATTTCTACTAGCTGTAGAAATGTCAAGCGACGGGAAAGATTCAGTATTAGCAAGTGCGGGGTTTTTAATACTACATCCTGTAGTTACAAAGAAAAAGAAGAAATGGTAGCCTAGGCGTCGGTGGGTGACAACCATAGACAAATTAAAAATAAAGAGACTGTTTGAAACATTGGCGATCTTGACCACCAAGTTTTTGGTACGGCCAGTCGCGCATGGAGGCGCTGCCCACAATAAACAGACGACTGACATGATAATTTTCCAATTTCGACATTTGTCAGAAAATGACAAACCACGTAATAATTTCAGAATAATTCTACTGTTAATTGTCATCGAAAAATTAATTATAGAAATTATACTATGGACTTGAATTATGAACCCAACGTCGAAAATGGAATGTTTTGTTATTCGAGTTGACGCTGAAATTCCTCAAAATATTCTTTCACAAGGGGGGGGGGGGGGGGGGGGGGGGGGGGGGGGGGGGGGGGGGGGGGGGGGGGGGGGGGGGGGGGGGGGCCCCCCCCCCCCCCCCCCCCCCCCCCCCCCCCCCCCCCCCCCCCCCCCCCCCCCCCCCCCCGATTTGCCATTCCTGTATTTCATATGATACAACCATTCAAATGGAATACAAGAATGGCAAGTCGATCGCTTATAAAATATATACCATATCAATCATATAAAAGTAACACATTTGAAAAACCCGCCTTATCTCAATCAGTTTTACCAACTGTACTTAGTTCGGCCAGTTGCGAGATATGTCGCCACTGTCTAAACGTGGTGCCAACTTTTATTGCAGGTTTGACAACTCTCTTTATTTTTAGTTTCTCTATGGTGACAACACTATTTAAAAACAGACTTTTGTTCAGTGGAAATGGCTTATTAGAGGATACGAAGTTAATAAGCTTCCTATTTTCCTTTTCACTTCACCTTCTTCTCATTTAAATTCTTGTGCGATATTTTTCCATACATCAATTTTATTCTTTGAGAGTTTAAAACGTTTATTAGTTGGGTCCCATTATAGGGGATTTTGTCTATATCACTCAAACATAACTCTTCAGTCCACTCCATATTTTTTTAATGCAAAATCAAAATGATTTTACTAGACGATCACAAGGATACGCTCACCAAGCTCGAGGCTAAACTGAAATGATAAAAGGCCGAAAACTACTCCACGAAAGCAAGCGAAAAATCCCGTCCAGACCAAATCAATTTTTTACGCCAAGCTTGGAATCGGTTGGGTACTGTTCGATCGCGCAGTGCACATCGGCTCCAACGCAGTGCCTTGGTTTGCGTTGGAATCTCGGTCAGTACGCGGCTGAATAATTTTCAAATAACCAAGTAGTCCCGATTGCAATGAGATCTTCTTCGGGGTGGATGAAGCAAATGGTAATTTCATGATGCATTACAGGGAACTGGTTTCATATGAACAGGTTCCAATGGGTTGATAAGAAACACGTTTTTGTCATTGAGAACATATAAAAATTGGAAATAAATTATTTCATTGGCCTTACCAAGAGACTAAATTGTTATTTACTTCGGAAGCAACCGTTGACCTAGATCCCCAACCCAACCGTCACATATTCCATATAAGAATGAGCCTAACCGGCAAGAGTTTAGTATATTTATTGATGTTAGTTGTGTGATTCATTCGAAGGTAGTACAGCGCGGTATTTTGAACTGTGATTGAGTTATTCAGTGAATTGGTGTGTTGTAACTTGTTAAGTGTAATAAACGGAGAATAATTCATTCTACTATTTCAATAAAAGCGAACCGCACAGTAGGTGTCAGAGGTGAGGATTTTAGTGACTATTTGAGAACAATTAATGGTGAATATGGAATTCACCTAACGGCGATATGGAGGCCATAATGGAAATGAGCAAGCGGCGGTTTGCCGAGCAAAAACAAGAGGAAGAGGAATGACTGCATATATTTATGAACTTCATATATTGATAATAAGGATAGCCTATGTAAAAACAAAACATTGAACATCGATTTTCAAAATCGGGCGCTAAAAGTGAATGCGCATGCGCCAAGAAATAAACACGTTTTTTTATCAAAGACGCGATTTTGTTCGTCCATTTCGTTCTGGTAGTCATTATTTGACGTGAAAAAAATTTGACGTGAGTAGGTATAACAAGCTCATTTCATTTCTTGCAAATTCTCATTATGGTAACATAACCACAAAAATGTGACATTTCTTTTCACGTGGCATTTGGTATTAGGCAATCCAAACCACGTGACTTTTCAGCTGTCAATATGGCGGCGATGGTCAAATAATGAAATCGGCGCCGTAAGGATTTCATCTATCTTCAGGCGATCGTGTTGTTTTATGATTATGAAGCTGTTTTATTTGTATTTTGTGGTGTTTTGAGGTGATTTTGTAGTAATTGAGAAATATAATTTTCGTATTTTAAGATGGAGAGTCCGTATCTTAAAACGTTATCAGTGAAAATCCGTATGTTGGCAAAAGGTATACTAAATGTTTTATGCTGTGTTTTCTGTTTTATATTTTTATTCCGATAATTTAATAGCTGATGGTTTGTTTATTATTCTCAAAGGTATCAAGACAAGTTGAGGATACTCGATGGCCTGCATCCATACATCCTTGATGTGAAGAGCCTAAACTTTTTCATTGATGGTGTTCCACCAATTACAAATATGGATAGTTTAGTTATTTAGTTCTAGCACAGCTTTTATACAAAGGAGCAAATTAAGGCTTACAAAAGTCTACAAGCCTACAAATATTTTGAATGTGATTTGTTGTAAAGGCAGGAACTAAAATGATTTTAATCTTTAATATTTTTGTTCATTATTATAATACTAATTAAGGGGGGATTGGCGCGGTGGGTTAGCGTCCGACTCATGATCGAAAGGTCGTGAGTTCGATTCTCGGCCAGGGCAGAAATTTTTCTATTTTAATTAGAGAGAATTAAATGTTAAATTTCGTAGCCGGGCCGAGGATGGTTCTCGACGTGTTTTAATAAATATTCAACTTGTGTCTGGCCGAATGACGAAATGTCAAGCAAGAAAAAATACTAATTAATCTTTACAACATAATCTGTTCTCAGCAAACACAAAACATTACAAGGTGGTTTGACAGAACGTTTTTATGTTTGCTGGGTTGCTTTTATATTGATTATGTAAGCTCATATTGGGAATTTATTTCAGATAAAACATTCCCAGCGACATAGTGCAAAACCATTGGAAGTATGGAGCATTGTTGGCAATGATGATGGTATACATACACCACACTCTTCATGTATGGCTGGTAATAGTGAGACATGCAGCCATGTGGAGTGGTACTTTTTGCTGCCTACTATGCATATAAAAAGAAAGAAGAAATTTCATGTTTATGTACGCTCTCTTTGGCCAGCGCCATCCAGTTATAAAGTGTTTACTGCAAACTTTTTAGTATTTCAATATCGATTATGTCAGATCGTTTCTCTTTATTGCTGCAATCCAGGAAGCCCTGCGAAGTTTAGACAAATCGTTTTTCTCCGTTGAAAACCTGTGTTTCGTCTCTGCAGGAACGGCATAAAACGAGACTTTATCACGATTAGAAAGGCTTCCACAACCAACTACAATGCATATCGCAGACATTTTAAAAAAAATACACTATTCAAAACTCGCAATTTACAGCAAAAAATCTGGAAAAAAAAACAATGAATCTAGGTAAAACAAACAGTGACTATAGAGTTGTTTGACCATTGCCGCCATATTGGATTTATTTTGACAGGTCGTTGGATTGCCTCATTCTGGACAAAACGTCAAATAAATAATCTAAGAAGGAAAATTTGTGTCTGTAATGTATAATGTAAAAGAGAGTTGGCGGCGGGCAGACAAAAACTTTTAAATTCTAGAAAAAGATATCCTCGGGCAGGGATCGAACCCACGACCTCATGATTACCAGTGATGTGCTCTCCCAACTGAACTACCGAAGACGTACGTTTGCATCTGCGATCGGGATATCGCTTTCTCGAATTTATTGTTATGTGTTTAGGAAAGTTATGAGGTGGAAGGGAACTCATTCGCTATCAAATGTCATCAAGATCCAATTTACCTTTCACCTAATTTGCGATTTTCAGCAGGGGTCAGGTGTGAATCTCCGACCATTGAACAATTTGCCGAATTTGAAAATTAAGAAGGGAATTTTTGTCTGTAATGTATAATGTAAAAGAGAGTTGGCGGCGTGCAGACAAGAACTTTTAAATTCTAGACAAATATATCCTCGGAAAGGGATCGAACCCACGACCTCATGATCACCAGTCATGTGCTCTCCCAACTGAGCTACCGAAGACGTACGTTCGAATCTGCGATCGGGATATCGCTTTCTAGAATTTAATGTTAGTGTGTTTGGAAAGTTATGAGGTGGAAGAAAACTCATTCGCTATAATTGATCATCAAGATCCAATTTACCTTTCGAAATTGTCGACGATGCAAGGTGAGAGTTAATTGGGGAGAAGGACCGGCGACGAAAAACAAAAGGAAAATGATCGGTCGCAGGACAATTTCCAGAAACTTCTGGAAGAAAAAACCAAGGAACGGGAACAACAGAAAAGATCTTACGAGCAGATATTTGGGAAACGCGAGTGGCAAAGGTCGAAAATTCGAAATAATAATTGATTAATCAAACTCAATAACACTGCCAAGTATAAACCCTAATTTTTTGCCAAATTTCCTCTTAATGTCTCCATTCAGACCATTGCGGTCGGTTAAATTTTTGTACTCACCTTGAATATACTCATGGCTCTCTGTTGTTGGATTTCAGTTGGTACTGGTTGTGGAGGTGGAATATTATGAGTTAGGAAGGGATTAATTTTCGAATGGATGTGGCCTTCTTGATAGTGCCATCGCTTACATTTTTTGATTTGGTTAATTCACTCTTTTATCGATAGTGTTGATGTTATCACTGAAATTGTTGACTTTCTCATTTGTAATAAAGTGTTTGAGTCGTATTTGATAGCATTCAATTCACATTTGTATTTCTCGTAGACCACTTTGCTATTGTATTTTCCAGCTAACTCATTAGTTTCATCGTCTGTTGAGTTGTTCTCATTATTTTTCATACTTTTGTTTAGGACGTTCTCATCTAAACTGAAACTTTGTCGAAGTTTTCCTTGTTTTCGGATCTCACTTTCTTCTAAATTATTATCGGTTTTCAGATTAGGCAATATATCTTTTTCCAAATAACTGTCAGTATCTGTACTTATACTTGAATTGTCATTATCTTCTTCACATTTGAAGTCAGCAAGCTTGAATGGTTTCTGATATGTTTCAGAAATGACTTCATCGTCACTTTCGTCATTTGTTTCTGGTATGACTAATGTTAAACTCATATATGAATCACAAAGCATATTCCATTTGATGTGCAGTTTTTTCAGAAAGTTTTCTATATAATCCAGGTCGGTTGAACATTTAGCTTTTTCCTCTCGTGCTAGTATATCCTTCAGATCCCTAGGATCAATCGAATATTTCTCGATTCCATCCAAACACAATTCGATCAAAACAATTATTTGAACTACTTCGGAGGTATTTGCTTGCGTATATAAATTAGCTGCTTTGTTCAAATTTCCGACTTTTTGGGTTAAGAATTTCAAACCAGGTCTGACATCGAATTCTTTCGATCTGACATTCGAAATTTCTAAACATTTCAGTAATATATCAACATGTTTGGCATTAACTTTTGTCAGAATGCCTCGTAAACTGCAAGAGTTTATTTGCAATATATTCAAAATTGGAGTTATGTGGTTGAGATTCTGCAACAAAGCACTTGAAATGGTCTGAATTAACATTTGATGGGCTAAAATGCCAACGACAAGATTTTTAAACGGAACTCTTATTGTGTATAGATCAGGGTTCAGTATTGTGCTAGAATTATAGGGATACAATAGGAAAACGTAACTTCGGTCGTCTATTACTACACCCTTGCTAACTTCACATTCACAAGTTTTTCCTTGACATTTGTTACAATATCGCTGCGATTGCATCAGGAACACCTGCTGTGCTAGGTCATATAATCGCTCGTTTTCAGATACTGTGGTATCTTTTCTGGCAGCAACTTTAACAGTGGCCATATCACCATAAAAACTATCAGAGTTTTCCTTGAAAGCTAGAGTGAGTTGATATAGTGGATTGAGGCTGATTGTTGTCGCTCTATGAATCCCCACCACTAATATTTCCCATTGTGATATGGTCAAAGTTTTCCCTGCGCCTAATATTACGTGCCGTATGCATGAAGTTCCCAGTCGGGCTATATTTTCAGATGGCTGCGCAGTGCATTCTACCAATATAAGTAATAATTGTTTTAACGCAAGAGTTGCTCCAGGGTGGTCGCGTCGATCAGTATTTGATGTATTCTCTTGCAAATGGTATAAAAAGTCCACAACTAGCTCACTTGCTAATCCACAACAATGTTTGAAATTCTGCCATACCTCGCCAGGTTTTTGTACTTTCACATTTTGTCGCAACCAATTTTGAACCATTGGGAGCAGTATATGATTGATGCAGTAAAATCCAAAATCTATACCTGGATTTTCTATCAAATCACGGAGTAGTTTGTACAAGGTATCCACAATAAATGGTTGATTTTTCGGAGCAGCTAGTATTGAAGCCGAAGCTAAGCCTTCCAAAAGAATATAATAAATCTTCAAAACATTACATTGTTTGTCCAAATGCGCAAGAGTTATTTTTTCTTTTTCACAATATTCGAAATCATTTTGTGTAGACAGAATTTCGTAACTCAATTGGTTGAGATTAGTTTGACTGAAGTTATTTATATCCGAATTTTGTATCACTGTATCTACCAGCTGAGGGTTTGTATCAATATTCACTCTATGGGTCAGATTGAAAGTGGGGCATTTGGGCATATTGTAAATCATTGCTAAAATAGATGCACAATTCTGGAGCAGCTTCAGAGAAACAATGCATAAATCAACAGGGCCTAGACGTAACTTCGGAGGAAATTCTGCATCTTTATCGAGGAACATCAGTGGTTTTTTCTCATTTTTATAAATCGTATTCTGAGTTGCATCTGGTGAAGTTTCTTCAACGTTAGCATTTTTTATATGTGACAAGAGACATAATATATAATCCAAAGCAGCGTTTGCAAACACTAAAGTATTATCGGTAGACAAAAATATCTTGAATACATCCAAAATTGCAGCAGCATTATTTTTCGCATTGGCTATCCTCAGCGTACCGAATAGAGGCCTCCAACCTGAACAAATCTCAGTTCTATTTGCTTCTACGAACTCGCATAAACATGCTACAATTTGATCCTAAAAATAAAATTGCGTGAATTCTTATGTACCAAACTTGACTGAACCATATTACCTGTACATCTATATCACACAGTTCCAAGCACAGTAGATTCTCGAATGGTTTGATTAGTGCCTCATTGAAATGGAAGTGTGGTAGTTCCGCTTGCTCATTCAACAACGCTGTCACGGCATCATGTATACAAGTAACAGCCTTTTTCGAGATGGTTCTGTCCTTGTGACAGGCTGCCTGCATGAAATGTGGCCCGACAATGGACCAACATTTCATAATATGTATGAGAGGTCGGCCAGATTTTATACATTTCAGAGTGACTTCCCCTATGCGATGTAAAAGTAGGGTGGCTGGCGGTTTCTGTTGAGTCTCCAACTCTCTCTTCCACCATTTCTTCTGCTGTCTTGGTGACTCTTCGTAGCGCGTAAATAACTGAAAATTCTCAGAAATATAAATGAGAACCCACCAATAATATAATTTGCATAATTGGTTAACAACATAATACACGCAAGATAATATACTTTTGACAATCAGTTTCATTAGGTGGGAAAAATATTCGGACAGGTTGACATTTATTTCCAGGCAAACATATTTTCATATATAAAAATATAAATGTATCCATGCTCTTGCCCCCAAGTGCTAACTGTATTTTAGCCGTCTTAGTAAGTGGTATTATTTTTTATTTTTAAATAAAAAAATATATATTTTATAATAAAATAGTTAATGCTCTATTTGGTGTAAACACTTTGTAGTGCCATTTCGTCCCGTTGGATAAGGCCTCCACGTGAAATTATGACCAAGGTGTCATTGGATGCGGAATTTTATCTAGATATGATTTGCGCTTTGTCCCATGTCTCGCTAACAAATAGTTTAAAAGTTATAAACAATTTGGTAAAAAATAGAGGGGTTGGTTCTTTGCAATTATCTCGGAAACTTTTGCAGTTATCGGGAATCTGAAAAGAGATCCAAAGAGACCAGGAAATTTCCTAAAGAAAAGTCCTTCCAGAACTGTAGCACCAATATTTATAAATTTAATTGAGCGGTGGAAATACGAGTGTCGCGCGACGCTCTGCTCGGATGCTTGAACAAAAAACATATTTTAACTAATTAAATACGAATATGGAGTAATGAAAAAAATCAGGCATTTGCTGGATAGTTGAATAAACAGTTATCCACGGCAAAACATTTTTTTTTCGGAATTTTATTATTAATTATGGTTTTGTTAATTAACGAATATTTCCAAGTTGAAAGTAAATAAAAAACCTCGATAATTTAAACCGGAAGCCGAATTCAAAGGTACCAGAAATGAGCCTCGTGAAAAATTAAAAAAAAATATATTTTTTTATTAACAATTGAAGATGCTTAAAAAGTAAAAATATAAATAAAATATAGTTTTCATTTTCAAATATCCCAAATAATTTGTTTTTTTATTATTGAAAGAAGGTTGAAATTTTATTTCCACAATTGTTTAAAAAATTGTTATAAACAAATACATTTTATGAAAACTTTTTTATTAAAATATTAATAATTAGTAAAAAATTTTTAATCGTTATTTCTATTGTTCTTTCTTATTCTGAAATTATTTTTTTATTTTTTCATTTGTTTTTTCAATAAACAAATAAATTTTCACGCTATATTTTTTTAAATCCTACAAAAATAAACAAAAAGGACCATAATTACAGAAAAATTTTCATTCATAAGAAACAACATGATATTCCCTAATATGAACGGTATAGCCAGAGAGTTCAATTGAATTAGATTCAAGCGGGACTGAAAACTGATATGGTATATGCTCGTTAAAAATATTTCATCATTTGAAGATGAGTGAAGGCCATTGAGAATTACTATAAAGAAATTACCCTTGTTCCCATAGGCCATAAAAAAAATTATCTATGTAAACAAAATCATAACTTCCAAGATTGTTGACAGCTCCCCATAATAACATTAGTCACGAAATATGATAAAACCTTATTTATGGAATTATAACAACAGAAAAACGCTATAAATTTATAGATGATGACAGCCATTACACCCATTAAACATAACCCATTACCAATAGAGATGAACTTCATCGTATTTATTCATGCGTATAAGACCAAAACAAGGCCATTAATTATTAGGAAAATCAATAATTATGACAAGGGAAAAATCATTATAATGCCCGCCATTGTTACTCGCGGCTAGTACAGCTATCACGTGATCGGGCAACGCATTATAAAAGAACGCGTTTTTTCGGATAAAAAATCACGCGGTGTTCAGCAGTCAAACAGTACGTTCAAAATGAGGTTAGAATTTCATTCGGTCCCAACATAGTGAAATAACGATGAGAAGAGTACGAATATAGTTGTCAAGTAGTGAACTTAAGAAACCGTTAAGAATAATTAGATTCAGATCAAGTTTAACCGAGCAAATGATCGCTCCAAGTGAAGGCACGAGTGAACAGTATTTTTTCCAAAAATTATCTATATTTATCAACGCTTCCAGAACCGAGATAAGTCAACGAAAAACCTAAATTCGATGGTTCATGACCGCATAGAAACCCATTTCCATACACGCTAGACTAATATACAGTGCGAGTAAAATTAAAATGAGCATTTCCTCGGGATTAATCAGACTAATAATAAAATTAAATTGTCGTTAAAAAATTAATTGTCGTTAAAAACCTACTCTCAATTAAATTGTCGTTAAAAACCTACTCAAGTGAATAAGTTTAAAACCTGATAAGTCATATGTATTTTTCTGTATTTATGTCTGGCAAATTGAAGTTTGTATAATACGAATGTGTCTTTAACTGTATCTCCATAATTTTCATGTTACCCAAAAATTCCAAAAGATAATTATTTCCAGCCGTTTGTGGCAATTGATGTCAAGCTGGTTTAGTAAATCTATTTCGATTTTGTAGCCTAATGTATAATTAACTTAAAGTAAACTACACTATAGTTGTTTTTCTGAATATTGTCTCCAAATTATCCGTTTATAAGACGGCTGAAATACTTTTGTCAGTTTTTATTAAATACATATGTATATTCTAACTATTTTTATGAGTGCATTATTATATTTTTCGAATCCTTCTGAAACACTACGTACTTCCTGGATAAACAACTCACGCTCAAGCACAGAGAGAAATGAAATTTTTCCAGTAGGCCGCTCCTGGAACATAGATTCGGTTTGACCATCCTCAGATAGTTGATGCTCCCGCTGCTTATTTTCGCAATCTAACGAATAATGTCTGGTATTATAGGTGTGGTGTGTTAATCCAAAACACCCCGTATAGTCCGGGCATATCATCGGTTTTCAATCAAAAAAATTGTTTCCTATCTTTTATTCAATTTTGCTTTTAACTAATTCTTTTTCCTTGTTTCTTTCATTATAATTATTATAACTTATGAACTATTGAAGATACGACGAGAACACAAAGTCTTTATTGTTCTCCATAAAACAATCAATTAATTATTTACTTTCTTTATTATTTATAAACATACTTCGAAAAACAAAACCAAAGATTTTAAATTTGAATATCTTATAAACTATCAAAGATACGATAAAAATACCCTGGTCTTTTTTATTCTTCATTAAACAATGAACAATTTGAGTTTGGTCGAAAGTTTACTGAATCATTTATTGAGTAATGAGAAAAATTATTAGGAAAAGGAAATTTTCTGTTTTTCAGCCTTGGTATCTTACAAACTAAAAGTAATATTGACATAATAAAACATAACGAAGAATATTTCAACTGGCAGAAACTGGATACAGTAGTAAGTATAGTATATGAATAGAAGCTGAACGTTTAAAATCCAATTTACAAAATCAGTTAATGTTCATATCTTGTTCTTTTAGACATCCATGCTAATTAAAATTAATTTGATTTAAATGTGATCAATTACTCAACTTCTCGTAATAATAAATATCATTGAAGTGATAAATAATAGATTGTATTATTACCTTAGTGGAAAAAATCTGAAAATTATATTAAATTATTGAAAATATCAAACATTTCCAGTCAAGCAAACAATTTTTTCGTAGGTACTTTTATTAATCATTGCAAAAAAGTGAATAAATAATGTAGTTAACGCTTTGACCAATGCTCAAATTGTTCATTGTTTAATAAGAACAAAAAAGACCGAAGTATTTTTATCGCATCTTAATAGTTGTATAAGATATTAAAATTAAAAAGCCTTGAAAATTTTCGAGGTATAAAAAATAAATAATTGAGTAAGAGCTCAAAATAAAAGCTCAATTTGTCCATTTTTTATGGAGAACAATAAAGACTTCAAGTGTTCTCGTCGTATCTTCAATAGTTTATAAGTTATAAAGATTATAATGATAAGAAACAAGAAAAAAAAAAGTTAAAGCATGAGAATTAGAATAGAAAACAATTTTTTGCTTAAAAAAACGACATAGTCATTTTTGTTTATTTTTGTAGTATTTAAAAAAAAATACCTCGCCAAAATTATTTGTTTTAACAAATTGTTTATTTAATAAAAATAAAAAAAGATTTTTTTTTCATAATAAGAAAGTACAATAGGAAATAATGATGGAAAAATGGTTCCTTAATATTAATATTTACTTGCAAAAAAAATTGTTAACTAACAAGTGCTACTTTAAGCAATGAATTTTTTTTTAAGAAACGATTTTTTTTTAAATCATTATTTTCAAAAAAAAATTTTTTTTAAAATTTAAAAAAAATTAATTAAAAAAAAAAAAATTTAAAAAAAAAAATTTTTTTTTTTTTAACATTTTTCTTTTGTGAAGCCTTTGAAGAACAGCTCAAAAAAATACTGGCATCCGGTTTAAAATCATCGAGGTTTTTTGTTTACTTCCAACTTGGAGAATTTTGTTAATTAACAAAAGCATAATTAATAATGATTTTGAGATAAAAATTTGCTGGCGGATTATTGTTTATTCAACTATCCAGCAAGTGCCTGATTTTTTCATCCATTAATATTCATATTTAATTAGTTAAAAATATTTTTTTTGTTCAAGCAGAGCAGAGCAAGGCGCGCGTGCGCCTAGTCACCTGTTTTCACCCGTATTTTCACCGCTCAATTAAAATTATAAACATTGGTGCTACAGTTCTGGAATGACCTTTTTAGGAAATTTCCTGCTCTCTTTGAATCTATTTTCAGATTTCCGATATCTACAATAGTTTTCAACATATTTGCAAAAAACATGGGACAGCGTAAATCATATCTAGATAAAATTCCGCATCCAATGACACCTTGGTCAAAATTTTGCGTGGAGGCCTTTTCCAACGGGACGAAATGGCACTTGTGAACCAGACTATTCTTCTCTATAGATTATCTAAACTGATTACCTTCCTGGCACTAGGTATTATTGCGATTCATAACGTGGTGGGTAAATACAATAATTTCATATATATGACCTGCCAAGATCGCCAGAAAAAAATTATTAACAAAGATTTGGTCGAATGCGCTGGCTGGTTAGAGCACATTCACCAAAAATGAGTAGAACCTTCAATCCCATATTGATGAATCAATCGAAGAGTTTTTCTCTCGTAGTCTTTTTTAGTTTTTGAAACAATATGGACTAAAAATAAAAATAAAATTATAGTTTAAAAAACACGCCTATATAACAATATGGACTGAAAAGTTAAAAATAATAAGTCATCAACCAAAAAATTTCCTCTCATTCAAAAAAGCGTGGGGTGCTCTTTACTTACTTTTCATAATTATATTAAGATAACTGATATCAAGCACCCTACGCTTTTTTACCTGAGAGGAAATTTTTTGGCCAATGTCTTGATTCTTATTATTTTCAACTTTTCAGTCCTTGTTGCTAAGGGTGTTTTTTATTATTTTTTTAACTATAATTTATATTTTTTTTCGCTTATTGAGGTCTTATCGAGAAAATTTAAAAGATAAAAACTTGTTTATTTTTTTATGGACTATCAACTGTAAGCGGTTGTGCAAGAGTTTAAAATACACCCTGTGATATATATATATATATATATATATATATATATATATATATATATATATATATATATATATATATATGAAATGCACGAAATTATAGAAGTGACACCTATAATTTGTGGGGTGAAACTCAGACCTAATGAAGTGGAATTCAATGACACGAAATTCCGTGGAACATTGTCAGTATAGGCCAATCCACGACACCAAAAGTCGTACTTCTAGTGCGTTCAGTGTAACGAAAAACAAATAACGAAAGAAAGAAATATTTGTTTCGATTCCAAAAAGGCCACCATCCGCCTACAGCATTTCATGGTTTCTCAATCATCAGGACGGCTTGTGGTCTTTTTTGAATTCGAACAAATCTCTCAGAGTGCTAATACCTACCAGCAAGGATAAAAATGTGAAATGCACAAAAAAAGAAGTGACACTAAATTTGTGGGTGAAGCTTAACCTAATGAAGTGGAATTCAATGACATGAAATTTCGTGCAACATTGATAGGTTCACCAACAGATGTCAGTATAGGCCAATCCACAACACGAAATGTCGTACTTCTAGTGCGTTCAGAGTAACGCAAAACAAATAACGAAAGAAAGAGAGATTTGTTTCGATTCCAAAAAGGCCACCATCCGCCTACAGCTGTTTCATGGTGTTCCAATCATCAGGACTCCTTGTGGTCTTTTTTGAATTCGAACCAAATCTCTCAGAGTGCTAATACCTACCGGCAAGGATAAAAATGTGAAATGCACTAAATTATAGAAGTGACACCTATAATTTGTGGGATGAAGCTTAGACCTAATGAAGTGAAATTCAATGACACGAAATTTCGTTCAAAATTGATAGGTCACCAACAGATGACAGTATAGGCCAATCCACGACACCAAAAGTCGTACTTCTAGTGCGTTCAGAGTAACGCAAAACAAATAACGAAAAATATATATACGGGGTGTTTCATTTGAAAAACACGAGAAAATTCAATTAAAAAAAATCCGAATTGAAAAATCATTTTTCATGTATGCTGTATGCTTTCAGGATATGAAAATGTATCATGAATATCACACGTCTGTCTATAACATAGTATTATCATTATTTTCTCTTAAATTTCATATCTGTGACGACGGTAATTTCCACACAAAAAATTATTACTTACAAGTGGTCGAGAGATAATCAATAACATTTGAGGGTTGGTCGGAGGTCACTAAACTTCTTGAAAAAATTAACAAATATACATGGCATTCCGTTTAAAAAAATGCACTCGACCCTGTAGATTTTTCTGGGGTCGCCTTGTTCATTCGGCAATAATTTCTGGTTATAGACTCTTTTGTCTAGTTTCCTTTCGTTTTTTAATCATCAGGCAAACAGGCAAATATGGTTGAGTGTTACGTAAAATATTAGTTTTTTCAACCATCGTACTTCGTTATGAAATTGCATCATACTCTATCCCTCAAACTTTTTGTGACTGAAATTAGATTTGTTTTTGAGACTGAATTAAGTAGCTGTCACGAATCAAATACAATTATACATTTAATTGCGAAGGTGGTAGGAGGTACCTGTATATGCGATGCTTTACAAAGTTCTGTCAAAAAACTGCATAATCCTGGTAAAGACAGTCGCAAAGCAGCACTGTGGAAAAGTTCATCAGATTTCTGAGATAACACACAGCATACTTTGGCTGCATAAACTCCTTTCAAGATTCCTTGCCCCTGCGTGTTATTAGCTCCACTTTTTTCCACTATATCAGCAATACTCGTGTCGGTGGTCGAAGATTGATCGGATGAAAAGTGGGAAGAGCTTTGTAGGAAACTATAGACATCGACACTAAAATGATTTTATATTATCGGTACGGGTCCCCTGAAATATATAAATGACATAATTACCATGTTTCTTCGTCGTTGCCTATGTTGAATGTCATATGTAGTCTCTCCTGGGAATCTGATCGGGTAGCCGATGTCACAATAGTATTTTGTGTATTTTGCGCTACCATAAGTAATTGTGTGGAACCTGTTTTGCTGAACAATGAGTGTTCGAGTGTGGAAACAGCAACGCATGTATTGAAGACATGGGGCCAGCACGCTGAACTATGGCAACCAAGTTCAAGACCTAAAAAAGCCCGAAATGGAATTATGTGAGATAATTCAACAAACTGCTGTAATTTAGAACTTTAAAAATCATACAAAATATTTGAAAGAACTACATCGTTAAATTCGCACGTTTTTAAAACCACACTTTTGATACTTTCTGATGTAATACACGAAGCGATAAGAAGGATAATCCTGAATCAACTCTCAACAATTCTAGTTTTCAAATCATTAACTTGTTTGAAAAATGAGAAAGCCCAAAATTATTAACAATTCAAAATAACCGTGGAATGGGGTAAATTGAAATAGTCGGCCGATTGAAAGTTCCTAACCATAAAATTTTGAGGCTCCAGTGATATTTTTATGGTCAGTAACTGACTTTAACACGCCTGGAGGAAAAATAGTAGAATAGGAAACTAACAGAAGTCTCATCAGGATTCACAGGATATTGGCATGTTTAATTCTGAATGTATAGATTCGAATGCTGTCGTTTGCTATATTATATCACAAATTAAATGGCATGAATACAGCATTGACGTATAAGTTTATTTTGGGATTGGGAAGGAAAGAAGAAATGTCTTGATTGTCAAGACTGCCTGCTACAACTAACCTATACAATAGGTGTATGGTGGGGTCTAATATGCATCAGAAAATAACTACTCTCCTAGCTAATTCCTTGACGAACATTGAATTACGTCTCATGGATAAGTTACTTTATGATTTATCTACTCTGTACTGATGAGGAGCAAAAATTTTAAAACTAGTCTTCATCTTCAGAGTTACTTCGTAGGACTTTGATCGATTATTGTTCAGATGTAATGTTCATCGAGGAATGGCTAAAAAAGTAATTGTTTTTTTTTCACGACATACGATCCATTATACACTTATTGTACAGATTAGTATGGTGAGCAGTCGTGAAAATCAAGACATTTCTATTTCTTCTAGAAGTAGTCAAAAGGGCGTTGACTTGTTGTGATTTTTATCCAATCGGCAACATCTTACTGAGAAATTCAAAGACATGGGTGAGAGATCAATCATTACCTTCGGGTTCGAAGGTATTGGTCATTGTTTGTTCGACCTTTTATGTACTAAGAAGAGGTAAATTACTCGAAACCGGTCGACAGGTGGCCATCCCGAATTGAATTGGTTATTATGTATCCATTATTTCTGCGAAGTAAGCTCATAAGACTTTGCACTAATATCCAACAGATTAATTTCGATGTTCGTCAAGGTATTAGTCAAAGAAGTCGTTTTCTGAGTGATATTCGACCAATCAGTTGGGTACCTACTAGTTTGTAGTCTTGAATCCAGATATTTTCCCTTCTTCATAAGGTTGCTCAAGGCAAATTTTTTTATTTTTGTTCAATAAAGTTATGAATGATGGATGTCAGTATTTTCATTTTACTTTGTGAGTTTTTCTAACCCCTATGACAATTAGAATTGCAAAATGTAACATTTAAAGTTTTCCCGTCATAACCGTTGTGTAGGTTGGCTTTAGAAATACTCTTTGTTTTTTTTTTCAGAAAAATGAACAGTTGAGGATAAACTCAATGTTGCTGAATATTTCAGATGGTACCGGGTTATTCACTTAAATTACCCACCCCTCATCATCCTTATTATTGCCTATATAAAAAAAAAATGTAAAAGTTGTGTGGTTATGACTGAATTTTGATAAAATGCTATCCCTTTTTTTTAAATATTTTGTTCATATCTTCATCTTCATTATTTTAGTTTGATTTTGGTATTCGCTTAAACATTCCTTCAGATTATCTGCTATTCCTATTTGTTGGCGAGATGGTTCATATTCAATACATTGAGTTATTAGGTGGTTGATATTCAATTGTTCTCCACATAGGTATATCACACATCGTTGGATTTCTTCCGAGGAGTAGATATGAGGATGTAAGGTGAGTGTGTCCGATACGTAATCTTGTTATAACAACCTGATCTCTTCTTTGTTTTAGGTCGATTGGAGATGGTTGTAACTGCACCCGTTGCTTGATGTGTTTCAGCCCTGTGTCAGTATCATTCCATTCCGATTGCCATAAGTCTAACATTCCCTGTTTCAGGTATTTATTTTCATCTTCCGCTTGGATAATTGAATTGTTTACCTCCATCGCTTCTACTGCTTCCTTGGCAGCCTTATCCGCCATTTCGTTACCATGTATTCCTATGTGGCTTGGTATCCAAATGAAGATTACTTCGCTATTTCTCGACTTTATTCTTTGTAACGCATAATATTGGTGAGTGGGTCATGGGTGTATACATCTTTGATTTTGTATAGGGAGCTGAGTGAATCTGAGCATATTGCAGCTCTTTCTATATTATGGTTCTCTATCTTATACCGATTTTGAGTTATTAAACGTCGAATAACTAAGACTAGTTGTTACTGTTAATACCTTCCTATGAAAGTTAACATTTTTGAAGTAAGCTATGGAAATGACAACTATAATATGTTTGTTTAATGGAATAATCAAAATGGTTCACAGTGAGGAAGAAAAAGTTCAAATATTTATACAAAAATAGATAACAAAGATTTATTTAGAAAATTCAAATAACATAACTTATAAAAGATGTTCAATTATTGTCGATGCATAATTGATAACGTCATCTTATATTTATAAGTGCATTGGAAATTGCTTCATTATTGACATTCAGATTCTCTATTTCAAGTCGAATCGTGTCTTCAATGAATTGATTATTATTAACAATGTATTTTAGAAATCCCCAGAAAAATTGATCCATAGGAGTCAAGCCCGGACTGTTAGGTGACCATTCAATACTTCCTTTATTTCCTATCCTTATCGGTAATACATTATTTAAATGTTCTTGAACAGGTAGGACACTATGCGGGGTTGCCCCATCTTACATCCAAATCATACATGGCTTTCGAAAAATTCTGTAAAAGAATATTTCCCACTTCTGGGATGAGTATTTCTTGATAGGTAACTCCTGTTAATATATAATCATAAAATATTTTATATATAAAAATTCCGCACCAAATTAGTTCATAATATTTTAGTTAAATAATCGGGATCTTCATTCACATTTTGAATCATCTGTTGGCAAAATTCCAGCCCTTTCCTCTTACGAGTCTCTGTTGAAACTTGTACGGGTAGAATTTTATTTGGTTTGTAGCTGTTCTTTTTCAAAATACGTTGGATTTTCTAAATAAGAATACAATGTTTCAAAAAAATCATTTGCGAATTGATATGGATAGGCTTACCTTCGAAATGAAGCAGGATATCTAACTATTCTTCTTGGTTTTCTTGAACTACACGCTTTTTTCTACTGAAACTGAAGGTACGATTCACCTTTTGGTAAATATTTTCGAATGTATTTTCTGACGGTGTTGGACGATTTTGATACAACACCCTATATGCACTTTCTGCTGCACGTTTATTTTTGTTGTTTTATATTCAACAAGTATTATTTGAACTTTTTCTTCCTCACTGTAAACCATTTAAACACATGTCACTGAACAAACATAATATAGTTGTCATTTTCATAGCTTACTTTCAAAATGTTAACTTTCATAGGAAATGTATTTACAGTAAAAAATAGTTATTCGACGTTTAATAACTCAAAAAGGTATAAGATAGGGGTAATATATGGTATATTTTTGAAATCAGGAAAAAAGAACATTCCAAAAATTCAATAATATACAGGGTACCCCATTTAAAAAAAATATCCATCCCTGAAATCTGCACGCTATTGTATTTTATCAAAATTCAGTCATAACCACAAAACTTTTATATTCAACTTTTTTTTCTATAGGCAATAATACCGATGATAAGTGTGTAATTTATAGTGAATAACCCGGTACAAAAATTGCTAGATATTTTCATTTTATTATTAATGCGGTTTATATTGCCAAAAATAATAAATTAATCAAAAGTTTTTTCCAATCAATAATAATAATAATGACCCAAAATAATTCATAATGAGAAATGAATGGAAAATGGATGGTCAATTTTTTGTGAATAACACATCTCAGATTGAGTTTTTTGTTTAGTCACTAAGTTCATTCATTGCCATTGATGATGGTAGTGAAAAAAAAAAAAAAATAAATATCCCTGTTTCTTAGTTGTTTTATTTTTATTCTCAACAAAGTGATTCCAGAAATTCGAAACAAACTGGAAAATAATATCATAGTTAGGAATATAAAATTAGAGTTTTATTTCATTGTTAGAGAATATTTACTGAATATTATATACTCTTTGAATATTATATACTCATTGTTTTGAATTAATTACTTCTGTTTGTGTAGTATATGCTCAGATTTTGTATTGCTTGAAAAGTCCGTATCCACCTTCAATTGCTATTTATTGAATATTTGTATAAAACTCAGTTTTGCTAAGAAAGAAATATTTTGCTACAGGTTGGTACCACGGAATAAGTATTGGTTCATTGTCTGAGCCAGTATTCTGTTAAAAGAAACAATTTCGGATAATGAATACTTTTCATCTGCGAATCAAATTGTTACGATTGATTGTTTCCCAGTCTACCTAGTACTATGAAGCTTATGATGATAGTGTGGATGGAGTTCTATCTGAAGGAATACATTCATTTCGTTTCTCTTCCACAACTCAAACTTTCTGTTGAGACAAAATTATAAATTTGTTGAAAAATTTCATATTCCAATTCAATATTTTTTTGACATAAAACTATTTTTATTTTACTTGTTGGGGAAATCTATGCTTCGACATCAATAGAATCATGAGAAATATAATAATATATATATTTTATTATTATGTGAATATATCAAATTATTTTGTTATTATTTCGCCCCACGTTTTGGGTGCCAATTGTAATATAATGATAATTTGCAAATATAAATTGTTATAAAATGAAGATTGCTAATAATTTCCGCTCCTCGTTGTGAGCCAAATTGTTATGATATAGATAAGTATTTTCGCCCTGTATAATATGTTTTGATGTAATAATAATTGCTAGCTAACGTCACAGTTCTCTCGTCACGTTGCTGCCAATTGTTATAATTTTTCTTACCACGACTAAACTCAGTTGGTACTCCTCTCGTCTCAGATAGCCGATTCAGGTAATTGAGCCACTAACCACTGCTTGATGTCAAGTCTGTGTTTATAAATATGATTGCTGATAATTGTGGAAAACAAAACGACAAAGTATCAAAAAGCAATTATTTCCTTTATTCAGGAAAACTTAAATTCACCTGGCCTACGATAAATAACTCATTCTATTGTCAATCTACAGATTTTCATTGATAATCATGAGAAACAGGTCATGGATAAATAGACACAACCTCACTTTTACCTTGAAAGTGAAAATTTCTTTAATAGTTCAAAATCAAATGGAATAAAGTTCTTCTGATGGGATATGAGTTATTAGTGAAGTTGTTCAGTTCGTAATGTACACTAGGAAAGTTTATACCTGACGCTGGAACTGTCGCTGTTCAATACACAACCAGAATTTGGATTCTCTCTCAATCATATGCTCTCAGGAACTCCAATACCAAAAGAAGGAACCATACAAATTCAGCAATCAGCTTTGGAATATTTGTATATGGTGTACAAATAAGGTAATGTTGATTTTCTGCTTATAAAGTTGAAATTATTGAATTTTTCTTTCTCCCAAATAAAACGTGGCATCCGTTTTCAAATTATTTTCGATCTCCTTGTGACTTTGTTTTCCGTTTCTTGGATACCATCTTTTCCTCATTCCTCTTGATTTGAATCTTTGAATTCGCGCACTATGTTCCCACATTTTCACTGTTTGGGGTTATTTGTCAAAACTTATAAATGAATCTATTTTTCCTTTCTTACAGACTATATACAATATTCAATCATAATTGTCTCTGACACTTTTCCGTTCTTATTTTCTCACAATATCAAATCTTCCATTTGACCATACTGTTCCCTGATTGGCTATTGTCATCAAGAAGTTTGTTGTTCTCCCAATGTCTATTTTTAGTTACATACAATTTCATATACTGTATGTTTCAAGCTTATGATTTTGTTTATCACATTTTATTCAGGATGATTTTGTAAATCTAGACCTTTCTTGTTGTCTTCTGAATAATTATGGGTTGTAATCATTATGACAGTGTATGAAATTGATTGTATTATAGTATTTGAATATTTTTATCTATTCATATTATACAGAGGCTTAATAAAAGAAATATAATTTCAAAAATATGTAAAAACAATCTCTTGAAACTAATAGCTATTTAGTAATTATTCTTTTTATGGGTTTTTTATGAAATTGTTTTCTTTTTTTCCTTTTGAAATATATAACTGATTTTTGATAACATAACAATATATATATATATATACAGTGTGACCCATTTAAAATGGAACCACCCCTGTAGAATACGCATTTTCCAATCATTCTCAAAAAAAAAAATCTCAATATTAATTATCAACAACTGTATCTTGACACAAATTTTCATAATTTTAGTTTCATTTCCAAGGCACTCTATGGTTTTTTTCTTCGTCAAAAATGTCAAAAGTTTATTAGGCAATTTTTGTTTTGAAATTTGACTACACCACTGGATGCGTAGTCGTTATAAATGAAAACCATGGAAATTTCATGAAAAAATATTGGTTAACAACGAAGTTACAACAACTTTAATTTTGAAAACAAAGTATTTGATTATAATTTTTATTTAGATTATAGACATATTTAAAATCTGGCAACACTGCCGATACAAAGTAGAACACCAGTGAATTTGTACAGCGAGAATCCGAAGTCAATAGCTCATTCCGTTCTACAGTTATAACTCCTGAAAGTATGGTAATGTGAGCGATTTGTTGTGGAAGCGATTTTGTAATAAAAATCTGACTACGCCACTGGATTTGTAAATTATATTCCCTTAAAATAATTTAAAAAAGTTTAGGTTATAAGTGTATTCAAAAATAACAGAAAATTCATTTTCATATTATGCAGTCTTCCATAGCCGATAAAAACAAAATGAACCGAATCAAGTTTTAAAGTATCAAAATTATTTATTGAATAATAAAACAGAAAGCAAGATAAAAAATGTTACTTTTAAATTCTGCAAAACTCAATTAAAACAAGCTTTCAGAGAAGGTATCAATAATTTGAGGAGAGCTGAACCAATACATTAGGCATAGGTATTGTACTAAATCAATAGTAGGCTGTGATTTAGTACACCACAAATCGCTCACATTACCATACTTTCAGGAGTTATAACTGTAGAATGGAATGAGCTATTGACTTCGGATTTTTGCTGTACAAATTCACTGGTGTTCTACTTTGTATCGGTGGTGTTGCCAGATTTTAAATATGTCTATAATCCAAATAAAAATTATAATCAAATACTTTGTTTCCTAAATTAAAGTTGTTGTAACTTCGTTGTTAACCAATATTTTTCAATGAAATTTTGATGGTTTTCATTTATAACGACTACAAATCCAGTGGTGTAGTCAAATTTGAAAACAAAAATTGCCTTATAAACTTTTGCCGTTTTTGACAAAGAAAAAAAACCATAGAATGCCTTGGAAATGAAACTAAAGTTATGAACATTTGTGTCAAGATACAGTTTTTGATGCTTAATAAAAAATATATATATATATATATATTTGAGATTGACTGAAAAATGCGTATTCTACAGGGGTGGTTCCATTTTAAATGGGTCACACTGTATATATATATATATATATATATATATATATATATATATATATATATATATATATATATATATATATATATATTATTTATTACATGTTATTGTTTCAAGCTGTCAATTACATCAGGAGATATCTTTCGATAGGAAATCGATCGATAAAAAGCAATCCTTAAACATTCAAAATTAAATCAGTACAAAATATATCTATCCATGATTGACTTGAAAACCATAAAATGGCTGATTCCAAGAATAAAATATGTTTTGTGATTTATTTCCAAAACTAACTTTCTGGGATAATTTTATTCCACTAAAATTAGAATTAATGAATAAATACCTTTTGATAACAGCACATCCAAAGACATTGCATGTGACGCTAACAGTTTGGAACCTTGATTTTTGCATGAAGATGCAGACAATAGTGCAAGAATACTCTACTGCGTGCCTGAAGCTTGAGAATATTACTGAGACTAGCTGCCTGAAATTAGAAATCCATAAGAATGAATGAATATCATTGATCATTGAGATTACTTTGTGTAAACCTTCTAGACTAGCTGTAATGATATCTTCGCGCAGTTTTTGGCGATATTTTTGTCTTGCTCTTCGAGCCACCAATCTACTTAAGGCTGAAGTTCCACTTGAATATGGTACTTCACCCAATGGTAGCCCTAGTACTGAAACAACAGAAGTCCAACAACAAGTGAGAACCCTTCTAGAAAGTTTGATTCCTGCTTCCACTTCTGGGCTTGTATCAGGTGAACCATGTACCTTTTGCAGCTTCTGCCAGTCCGATAACAGTTGGGTTGAGCAGAGACCACCAACATCTGAAACGAATTTGGCGATTGAACATTCTTCAAGCCCAAGAAACATAAAAATGCCATTTGAGTGAAAAAGCAATATAGTCTTTCAGAACCAATCGATAGAATTAGATAATGTTAAAAAGAATGATTGATCCACCTATGATCAAGTATACACACATACATATATATATATATATATATATATATATATATATATACATATATACATAAATATATATACAAGGTGTTTCTTAAGTACGTGTAGAAAATTCAGGAGCATATTGTTGATGTCAAAATAAGACGAAAAGTTTCTATAAACATATGTGCGCAAGTTATTCGTTTCTGAGATGCAGGGTGTCGAAGTTGAATTCTTATTTTTATTTTTTGTGAATACATTTCAAAATAATTGTGATAGTCAAGTGAAGTTTGGTATCTGGGAGTATTTTTCAATGACAAAATCAAATTTAATGTTAGTTTTCGTGGGGGTGGCACCACCTACATGTCTTTTCAGTCATTTGAAATGTCATAACTTTTGTAGTACCTGTATTATGTTTTCTAGTGGAAAAATCGATTTTTCTAACATTTTTGGGTGAAAAATATATTTAGTGGTAGTGGTCGCTGCGAGTAATTGTTTTCGAGTTATTGGGTTATTGAAATAATCGATGCAAGTGATTTTGAATGACAAGATTTTTAAATTCAAAATTAATTTAGTTAGAGAAATTATTTTTCTTTAATTTCATTTTAAAATAGGAATCGGGTGTTACTACAATTTAATACTAATAATACCAATAATTAAGACCAATTTAATACTAAAACAGTTAGTTGAGGGTGATAATTGAAGTAATTGTTCAAAATGGCCACCTTGCACCATTATGCATGCGTCGGCTCGTCGTCTCATGGACCCAGGTACACGTTGTATTTCGGATAGCGTCACATCCAGCAATGATTCGTTGACGAAGTTGTTCTATAGTTTCTATTGGCCGTATAAACTAGGGCCTTCAAGTGACCTCAGGAAAAAAATCGATTGGATTTAAATCCGGGGACCTCGGAGGCCAGAATTGAGTTGGAACTTCAGCGCCTCGAACAATCTGTTTCTAAATCGATGATTTAAAAATTCACGAACTATTAAAGTAAAATGTGCTGGTGCTCCATCATGCATAAACCATATTCTTTGTCTCAGTGAAAGTGGAATGTCTTCAAGTAATTCAGGCAAAATATTTTCAAGGAAATCATGATAAGAATTTCCATTGAGAGTCTTCAATTGCCTGAAGAACAGCTTCTTCAACTTCTGGTGTCCTAGTAGTCAACGGTCTGTCAGCCACTGGATCTTTTTTAAAGGATCCAGACTCCATGAGCCGCTAAAAAAAGTTTCTGAATATCTGGTGATTTGGCGCTCGAAGATTAGGAAATCTTCCATTATAAAAACGTCTAGCCTCGTAGCAATTGCCATCGGCAAGACCGTATACGTAAATCATATAAGCCATTTTGCTATTTGAAAAAGATTGGAACACAAATACAGAAAACAACTTCACTGTCACAAGAACGGATTGAAATGACATGACAGGTACTCACCTGAATGTTATTTATTTAAATCGGAAAAGAGTCCCAAAAAACTATGTAACAAAAAACAAGAATAATTTTTTGACTACATTCAAGTGTTGAATATAGAAGACCATTGAATGAAAGAAGACAAATGCATTGGCGTATCTTTTCCGATATTCACTACTAAGAGGCCTCACGGAAATAATTCAAATGCATTGATTATTTCAAATCCCAATAACTCGAAAACAGTTGCTCGCAGCGACCTCTACCAAGAACATATTTTTCACACAAAAATTTTAGATAAATCGATTTTTTCACTAGAAAACGTAATACAGGTACGTACAAAAAAGTTATGACCTTTCAAATGACAAAAAAGAGATGTAGGTGGCGCCAACCCAAAGAGCAAACTAACATGAAATTTGATTTTGTCATTGAAAAATACTCCCAGATACCAAACGTTACTCGAATATCACAATTATTTTGAAATGTTTTCATAAAAAATTAAAATAAGATTTCAACTTTGGCACCCTGCATCTCAGAAACGAATAACTTGCAGACATATGTTTATGGGAACTTTTTTTCTTATTTTGACGTCGCAACATGCTCCTGAATTTTCTACACGTACTTAAGAAACACCCTATATATATATATAAAAAATATATATATATACAGGGTGGCCCACCACATTCGCCTCGGTATTTCTACGAGAAATGAAGAGAGTTACAATACAGTGTGTTTCATTTTTGAGATAAAAAAATTACTCATAAGTAAAATATAAAAACGCCTTTTGTGTAAAAAGCAGAAGAGATAGGTATAGGGAACTCTAATATAGTTTTGAAGGGAATCTAATTCTGCGTCAAATTACGCCACTAAATACGGGGTGTTCCATTCAACTTTAAGAAGTTATTTAATTAAATGTGTGTCCAAATTTTAAGGCAATTTTTTTTGCCACTCTGTATAATATTGCATTAAAAATTTCATGTAGTAGTTAACTTTAACCTTTGAGCTGAGCAGTATATTCAATCACGAACAGCTCGTTACACGTTACAGGGTGAAAACAATTCTCAAATTATGGACTGTATTTTTAAATTTCTCAAAATTTCTCAGAAACGGTCAGTTTTAAGTATGGGAAATATAATAGTAACTCACCTTTATTTTGTCTATAGTATCTAAAAATATAAAAAAATATAACTTTGGTATGTAATTTTTTTGGGGATCTCCCTATATATTTCAAAATAATTTTGGAATATGCTCCTCATGGACCCACATATAACTGTGCTGAAAGTTTTTCCCTAACTCTCTTCATTTCTCGTAGAAATACCGAGGCGAATGTGGTGGGCCACCCTGTATATATACAGTGCTTCTCAAAAGTCCCTCCCCCCTCTTATTTTTGGAACGATTATACATAAACAAGTGAAATTTGAAAACTGAATATTAAAGGTTGTAAACTTCCCTACTAGTGATGATAGATGACAAAATTGTCAAAGATGACGTCACAAGGCCATTGTGACCAATAATTTTAAATGGAAACCTACGGCAAGCGACACCTCTTTCAAAAGGTATCGAAAAAACCTATTCAATGATACTAATTTTGTTTGTGTTTATGGCAGTTTCAATGGCTCATTAGTAAACATTAAAATTTAAATTCCATTCAGTATGATATTATTTACAGATTTAAGAATCAGTATCTACTTGAAGAAATTGCTCGAAGTGACCTCCATTTACTTCCTGACAGTGAAATATCCTATTTTTGAACTCTTCTCGTACTTTTGCAAATGTGTCTGCGGAAACAGCCTCACATTCTGCAACAATACGTTGTTTTGAAACGTCAATATTGACAGATTCAGTGGAGTAAACCTTCGATTCAAGGTACCCCCACAGAAAAAAATCCAAAGATGTGAGGTCCGGTGATCGAGCTGGCCATCCCGTTGAACCTCGTCGTCCAATCCATCTACCACGGTACTCCTCATCCAAATACCGTCTCACTGAACCGTTAAAGTGTGGAGGAGCACCATCCTGTTGGAATGTTATTCCCAAATTGCCGAATTCATCTGGATTATCTTCCAAAATTTCAAGAATTAACGGTTCTATTGCGTTTTGCAACAGCTCCAGATAAACCTCACCAGTTAAATAAGTATTTAAAAAAAGAGGCCCAACGATGTGGTTTCCCAGGATACCTGCCCCTAACATTCACCTACTGGGGAAATTGGGTATGTGTTTCACGAAACAGGTGAGGATTTGCGTCACTCCAATACCTCACATTCTGTGTATTTACATTTCCATTTAGATAGAAAGTACTTTCGTCACTAAAACAAATTGTTTTGACATAGTCTGGCTATTGGTTAATTTTAGTTTCCATATTTTCACAAAATTCTAGTCTTCGGTCTGGGTCGTCGTCTGAGAGTTGATGAACCATTTTTAATTGTATGATGAAATTTGGTTTTTTTTCAACACCCTGTGTTTTGTACTTCGACTGACTTCACAGGTAGATGCAACGTGAGTTGTTGAAGAAGTAGGATTAAATATTACTTCTGCCAGTATATACATTTTTTTCTCATCAGAAATTTGTGGTCTGCCAGATCGTTTCGCATCATTAATACTACCCGTTGTTTCAAACTTACGAAGAAGCTCCCTTGAATAAGTCCTCAAAACGTGGCGTTCGGGAAACCTCTCATTAAAAATGCGTTCTGCTGCATGAATATTTTGTCCAGTTTCACCAAGAATTAGGATCGCTGCTACTTTATCACCTAAAGCACGTACCATTTCGCTTCTTGAAGCACTTAAACGTTCTGCTCACAACAGTTTAACAAATTATTAAAATGAACAAAAATATTAAAAGTACCAGAAGCTGCTGAAACAGTTTAACGTTCGATCAACAATACACAAATTATCAAATGTACAAAAATTTGGACAATGGACAATTACAAAAACGTCGAATTAGGGAGACTAACAAAAACGTCAGCTTTTTTGACAACTATCCAGAGGCGGAGCTTGAATTTGTAATTTTAGTATTAACTGATTTAATTCATCACAGCTTTGCGTTTTTTGAAAGCGAGTTGCCAAAATTGCCATAAACACAAACAAAATTAGTATCATTGAATAGGTTTTTCCGATACTTTTTAAAAGAGGTGTCGCTTGCCGTAGAGTTCCATTTGAAATTATTATTGTGACGTCATCTTTGACGATTTCATCATCTATCATCACTAGTAGGGAAGTTTACAACCTTTGATATTCAGTTTTCAAATTTCACTTGTTTATGTACAGTCGTTGCTATTGTTCATGTGGTATTTCTCATAGGAGTGATCAGGAGCATTCATGATTTCAATTTGGTCCATTTTTCCAGGCGAGCAATATTACCTGTGAATAAAAGTGATTCTTAACTGTAGTTCCATGCCATTCTGATTTTTTTATTCGTTATCATACCATCTCCATTTCCCGGAATAGTGTTTCTCGTGAATTTAAATGCACGGAAGTGTTAACAGATTCCGGATAAAAAAATTATAAAGCTCACCCACCCCCTGCCCTCGAAAATTTGGATCTGTTAATGAGGAACGTTATATGGAAAAATGGAGGTGATACGCTCGGACTACGGGGTGTTGTGAATTAACACACCACACCTGTAATACCAGACCTTATTCGTTAGATTGGAAAAAACAGTATTAAAAGCATCGACTATCTGAATATAGTCGAACCGGATATGATATATGGAGCGGTCAACATATACCAATTTCCTTTCTTTCAATACCGGAACGTGAGTTGTTTATCCAGGAAATACTACCGTTCAGAAGGATTCGAACAAGACAATGATTAAACAAAATAATAATGCACTCATAAAACGTTAAGAATGTACATATATATTTAATAAAAATTGACACAATTATCTCAATCGTTCTATGGACGAGTGATATGCAACAATATTCATACAACGAAAACGAGTGTAGCTTATTGGCAGTTAATTTTACAGTCAGCTACAGAATCGAAATAGACTTACTGAACAAAATCTTGTCATCAATTGCCACAACCTAGAAATAATTCTCTTTTGAGATCTTTGTAATCTTGAAACTATGGAGATACTTTACAGACACATACACATTTCAAAAGGTTGTGTTTGCCATAAACATAGATACAGAAAAACAAACATTAGACTCACCCTGTTTAACACTTATTCACAGGAGTAGTTTTTTAAACGACAATTAGTTTTGATTTTATCATTAATTCGATTACTCCCGCGTCAATTGGTTATTTTTTTTTTTCGCCCCTTATATTAGTATCGCGTAATATGGCTATGATTTTTCTAAGAGATCATGAACTATGGAGTTGCGGTTTTCCCTTGATTTATCTCGATTCGGAAAGCGTTGACAAAACTGGCAATTTTTGGAGCTTCAATACTTGATTTGAATTTAGTTTGCAGTTGCTTAGTTTGATGTTTTCTGAAGTTCACTGCACTGATTGGAAACTCTCATCATTATTGTACGATACTGTGATTCGACTGACTTTTTAACCTCACTTTTGAGAGTGACATATTCTTTGGTTCACTGTTGAACCCCGACTGATTATTTTGATCTCGAACTCGCGCTTTTATATTCCGTTATCGAATCACGTGATAATTTGTCTAACGGCGACTAGTAATTATAATTATCTTCAACCAAAATTAATGGCTGTGTTTTGGTCATTGCACGCATTGATGATTAATGGGTTGTTTTGTTTCTGTCATAGATAAAAATATATAAAACATAATTTTATGCCTTTTCGAGGAAAAGTTATATTTAATGGCTGTCATACGCGGTGAATTTATGGCGTTTTCTATGGTACAATTACATTGAAGTCGTTTTTATGATACTGATAACGCGCTGTGAAATAAACAAGTGGCAATTAATAATCTTGTTTACTATCTTAGATGAGTTATTTATGAATCCGGTGTACAAGGGTTGTTTCTTGATAAGTATTTTTTAAGTGCATTTTAATTGTCTTCCAATAACAACGTATGGTTTAATGAGCGTATGCTTATCAGCTCTTTCAGTCAAGCATGTGAACCTTATTGAACTTTTTCTTGCTATCACGATATCCTTTGAATATTATGCTGCTTTGTGGGGAAGAAAGTTTTTCTGTAATTTCATGGCGTGACAGAGGTAGCAGGATCCCGAATAAAAAAAAATCTGAAGCTTGCCTGCCCACGACGCCCCGAAATTTGGATCTGTATTTCCTGTATTAGTTATCGTTCCTAAGGAACGCTGTGTTGGGAAATGGAGGCGGCAGAAAACCGAAAAACAAAATTGCTGATGTTAACCCTACCCCGATGCCGAGGCCTGAAAATTTGCACCTGTGAATGAACAACCTCACAGGATATCCAATAAAAAATTTGCCACCGCCAACCAGTCCCCAACGCTCGGAAATTTGAATCTGTCAATAGTATATATTATTTATTATATTATATTATATGGAACGCTCTGACGAAATATGGAGATGGCAGGGTTTCAAATAAATAAATTATTGGTTTATTGCTAAAATTCCTAGGTCTGCTGTGGAAATAGCTTTAAGTTTTCGAAGATCTCTCCGTGAGTCAGCTGTGTAAGAGACAATTTTTCAAAATTAATGTTTTGAAAACCATTTTCGAAACCAAATCAGTCAGTAAGCCTAAAACTGATGAATACCTAAGTCAATGAGTCAGCTGCGTAAAAGATAATTTTTCAAAATTATTATTTTGGAAATTATTTTTGAAACCAAGTCAGTCTGTCAGTAAGCCTACAAACGCTTATCAAAAGCGGGAAAATCTTTGGTTTTAGATTTGGATCACAAACTCCACCAATATACCAAATTTCAGATTTTTAGAGTCATTTGAAGTAATACATTTTTTTTATGAGTGACTGAACAAATATATTTTCATTTAGTCATTTTACTTCGATTGTTTAAGCAATCGAAATATTTAATTTGAGCTCTTTAAACGTCTCCAGTGCGAAATTATTATGATAGGTGGAGCGATAACCGTCATTGGCCATAGAACATTTTTACAAGTTTTATTCAGTTTCCCGGTGCCTGTCTGTAATCAAATCTTGCAACTTATATTTGACACACTTCTAGTTGCCTGATTAACGTGAAATTTGGCAGATGTTCAAAGTTCCCGTGACAGCATTATAGAATTTTTGTTAGAGAAAAAAACAAAATGGCTGCCCTAAGATGGCGGATGAGATTTGTGTTTATGGCCCGATTCGACTCAGAATTTGTATGAGGGGTTTTCGGGGTCGAAGATTGTGAATTTGTTGTCAAAATTCATGAATTCAAGATGGCGGCTCCAAGATGGTGGACAAGTTTTGTGATAATGGTCCGTTTCTATTCATAATTGGTATGTCGGGGTTTTTGGGGCCGGAGATCATGAATTTAGTCAAAGATTATTGATTTTTTGTCAGAATCCATTAATTGAAGATGGCAGCTCCAGGATGGCGGACGAGTTAATCTTCAGTCTCCTCATTGAAGATCTAGATAGCTAAGAACTTACAGGAAAAAGGCTTCATAATGACAATGCATTAACAAAAATGCATAGATTAAGGCGTAATTACTAAAAAGCACAAAATAAAATAATTAATACAGAGTTAAAAATAATTGATTTGGATGTAGGTTATTCTGTGAGTTATAGATTCAAGAGCTGGTCGCGCAAAGTTTTCAGTTCGAATACAAAAGCGAATATTATTGGGAAAGTTAGCATGAATAGAAACAAACAAATCACCAAAGGCCAGTCGACATATCTGAAAAATAGCACTGACGGTAGTTCAAGATCTTTGTGAATGACTTTTTGAATACGCGTTTTTCAGGAACATATCGATATTATTCACAAAAGTAGTCCTAAGTATATTATTTTTTGAAAATGGGGTACGGAACTGGGTTCCAGGAAGAATTGCATGGGAATAGATAGACAGATGATAGATAATTTATTTATTTCAACAGAGTTGTGGTCTGAGAAATTCGTATATACGTAATATTTCTGCGGATATAATTGCATCCATAAATCGACAATCAAGGGCCAACAACATTTTAATCAGGAATATTCAGAGCATTTTGATTTTTGCTCACAAAAAAGTGGTTTTTATTTCCGTTTCAGCCATAAGATAGTAAATTATTTAAAAAAACGATAGTACGTTGAGACCCAGTTCCATTCCCCAGTTTCGAAAAACCTAGAGCCTATCAGTGACTTCCATTTCTCTCTCTCATATGGAGTCATTTTTCGTTTTTTCTCCATGTTTGTGCATATTTTTTAATAGACCAATTCCTCAAGAAAATGTCATGATATATTTTAGAGGAAACAAAAATTTCATTATTCTTTCCTGAAACATTTTTATTTTCGGAGTTATTCCCTAAAAGCTCAAAAATCACGGAGCGTGACATATTGTTAAGAAACTGAGGTTCGTCTACTGAAATACTCGGGTAATTATTGTCCGTTTATAATAAATAATTCAATTACAGTTTAAAATACCACGCTTGACACTGCACTACTGAGCTGTACTGATCAAACAAATAACTAATCTCATAAATAACAGACCATCTTATATAAGGTCGTTAATGCTAAAATTTGCATGTCAAATGCTCATTGACATGCAATGATAATTATCGATTGTTCGGCGTGACGTCAACCAGTCACGCTGCCTTCTTGGAATCCGTGTGGGGGTTGGTAGCTATCTGCTCTCGGTTTTTTCCTGACGCTTCCGACATAAACAACGGCAGTGGAGTAGTGGTTTCGTAGCAATATTTTCTAGACGGGTTGGGAGTGGGCAACCCAGTGGCAATGTGTTCGTTTCTAACTACTTCAATGAACATTTTTAGGATACCCGATGACTAATGATATCTTATGGTTGCCGCTTCGACTATGAGAGTATCGAAAGTGCCTGGAGTTGATTCCAGAATGTTTATTCACTTCGTTTATGGAATTTGAATTGATGCGACCGATACTTAAGAGTACACAAGCGATAGTCAACCTTCATGTCATTTAAATGCAAATAACATTCGCTCACATTATTTTTCTGTAAAATAACAAAGCATGGGGCCTGTTCAATACTTCGGCCCATATGATATCAGAATTTGAATGACATCAGACTTTCAATAAGAGCAAAGAAAGTATGAGCCGAGAGGGGTGACAGCTACCCGCTTTATTCATAGATTTATATGATTTATGCGTCCCTTGCTAGGTTATTCTTCAGAAAAATCTTCAATATGAGAAGCATTCGAAAAAAAGAGGGGAAAACGAGCGCTTTTAATGAAAATCAATTTTGATGAAAACTCTTACTTTCACTGAATTGGGTTTACAAAACCACCTGTTTCGCTATACAGTAGCAGGTTTCAATTTTATAGGTGATTAAATAGAAGGGGAATAATCCACTACTTGAATAGTATTCAATAAAAACAATTCAAAAAAAGAGAATTATTTAAATTAATGTGGTCATCAAGCAAGTATTGGAACTTTTTGTACTTATTGATAAGTTCAAGTTAAAAACCTTTTTTTTACATGTTATGTTTTCGTTAAAGAGGTGAGAAGCTAAAGTTGTTTTACCATTGATGAAACTGTTTTTATGTTCAGATATTCGCTCTTTGAATGTTCTACCTCTTTGGCTATGTAAAAATTTGCACAAGAACCACAAATTTATATTCTCCAGATTTTTAAGCTGTATGCTCATTATTCTTAATAAATTTACCTGAACACTTATCAGTTTTGGATGCAATATTGATATTGTTTTGACGTAAAATAAAAGTTTTCTATTGTTGTTGGCCGAAATGTAATACTTTAAAATTGTGATTTTCATTATTTTTTTAATAGGAAATACTGATGTTTGTTGGAATAATATATGTATTGTCACACAAATGTTTTTTGGGAAGGTATAGTAATATTACTTTTAATTTTTTGAGTTTTATTTTTCCCTGAAAATAAAAAATGTCAGTTATCTGTTCAAGAAGGGTGAATAAGTGTATGTACTTACTACACAACTTTCTTTAGTTTCGATTTGAACCTATAGTAGCGCACACAACACTACATGATTGAACAAACTATAAATAGTTTCAATGAAAAAGATTATTCAAATATTCAAGTGATAGTTCTAAACTCTAGCATTGGAATTTTGTATAATTCTTCGTTATTACGCACCTACCCAAGGAATATAACCCATATGCATATTTCACCCTCCTATTACCGATACTCTTTGAAATATAACCTGTTTTACAATAGGGATAGTTTTTACCAGCTGGGGGAGCAATATTCAGACTTGAAAAAAAAAATCTCGAGCAAAAAGAAATTATATATACAGGGTGTAACATGAGTACGTTAAAATATTCGAGTGACGTATTCCTGAGACAATTTTAAGAAAAAAAGTCTATATAAACTTGTGTCCGGAAATGCTTCGTTTCGGAGATACAGGGTGTAGAAATTGTTTTTTTTTGTTGGCTTTTTAAAAATAACTCTTTCAAAAAATAAGTTATTTGCACGAAATTTGGTACCCCGGGTTTTTTTGACGTGGGAAATCATAATTTCGTATTAATTTATGTAACATCTAGAGAGCACTGCGTACGCTGTCATTATTTATTTCAAATTGCCCTAACATTTTTGACAGTAAACTTTTGGTACTTTTCATGGAAAAACCTTATTCTCACACCTTTTCCAAATAAAAAAGGAACACTTCCTCAACAACACTGGAGGTGATCGGTTTCGAGATATTTACAATTTTCTATATCGATGCATGTTACTTAGCTCCTAGGGCGCTAAGTGAAGTTACTGAGAACATTACAAAACTAAGTATGTCATAGGTACGACCGCCACCGGGGTCTGGGTGCTACCCCAGTTACGTTCAAGTCCCCCGAGTGTCCGACTGTGGAGGCCAATGGCCTGCTATGCCTATTTGAGGAACCGGTTTTTCATGACATTAGACAATTTAAGAAAAGTTCTTCATATAAACTTGGACCAAACGCTCTTCCCAGAATACAGATCACTAGAAAGGTCGGTTGGCTTAATCAATTTGTTTACCTAACCTTCATAAGTCATGTTCCGAATTGGTACGGCTTTTCTGGGTGGAGAAACCAACTTAAGGCGGAGATTAATCCCTTATTAAGGTATGCTAATGAGGACGGTAACGGCCCACTTAGACCACAGCGAACACTCTCTGAAGGCAAACTAGCGAGCAGGAAAACCTTGATCTTCACCCGTGTCCATAAAGGACCTTCCTCCAACTGGACTGGTGACGGTTTTGAGCAATACATTTTCTAATCGAGGACAATGCGTTACCCTAGGCGCTAGGATTGCGAGACTTGCAAACTAGATGTGAGCTTGGTCTGCAACGTTTACCAAACTACTTTTTTTCTGTGAAATGTTTATCGAAAAATGATTTGTTTTCGAGATACAGATTGTTAAAATTTCTCAAGACATTGTTGGTTTTTGTCATAAGTTTTTTGCAATTTTAGTTATTTTCATCAAACTTTATACGCAGTATACCCAGACAGACTTCTTCTGAACTGAGCATCATCAAACTGCTCAATCAGTATAGCCAAATTTGATTTCAATAATTTTTGTCACTCTCCGCTTGCAAATTAAGTTAATCAATTCGAGTAGGCTATGAACGTTCGTTTATAAAAATAGAAGTTCGCTGTCACATTTTCAACTATTCATTGACAAATTCACAGTTCGGAGTTTACAAAGTGATTTTTTGGTACCTTTGCCCGACTTTACGAATGCTAAAATGGCTGATATGGTTTTTGCATACGGCTTGGCTAACGGAAATTCAACCGAGGCCAGACGCATCTATCAGGAAAGGTATCCCCAACGCGTCACTCCTTGTGCAGCGACATTTGCGAATCTTTTCCGGCGACTTTCCGAATCTGGGAGCTTTGGAAGAAATTCTGTAGTAGGACGTCCACGGACTACAAGAACTGTGGAATTGGAGGAGGCGGTTCTCGAAGAAATCAGTGAACATCCAGAGACAAGTACAAGAAAAATTAGTTAAACTTCCAATGCGAGTCACATGACCGTTCACAGAATTTTGAAGGAACAGCAATTATATCCTAATCATATTCAGCGTGTCCAGGCACTTACGCTACGTGATTTTCAACCACGTATCGAATTTGTTCAATGGCTTCAAAGAAAAGTCGAACAACATCCCCAAATTTTATCGAAAATCCTTCCCTTCATCAGATGAGGGCCCTAATTTTTTCAAGAAAATGGATGAGGCATAGAATTTCCATAACAACCACATCTGGGCGGAAGATAACCCACATGCGATAACGCAAACTCATTTCCAAGACAGATTCTCTTCTAATGTATGAGTAGGCATTAATTGGGCCCTATTTTCTCCCCTTACGTTTGAATGGAGATGCTTAGCAACATTTTTTGGAATACGAGCTTCCCCAGCTTATGGAAGATGTTCCCATTGGTCTCCGAAATCACTCTTGGTTCATGCACGATGGAGCCCCTGCTCATTTTAGTCTGATAGCAAGAAATTTCTTAGACGTAGCATATCCCCAACGATGGATAGGAAGAGGAGGCACTCAGCATTGGCCCCCGAGGTCACCGGACCTCAATCCCGTCGATTTTTTCTTTTGGGGACACTTAAAATCATTAGTTTATGCCAGCACCATTGAAAACGAAGAAATGTCAAGGGATCGCATCATAGCTTGCTGCGAAACGATAAGAAAGACTCCCGGCATTTTTCAACTGGTGCGGAATTCTTTGATGAGGAGAGCAGAAGCTTGTATTACTGTTGGGGGTCGTCACTTTGAACAGTTGTTGTAATGGTTGTTTCGTTCAATTTTCATACGTTTAATTGCCTAATAAATAAAATAGTACTTCTCCGAATTGTTTTTTTACAAACTCCGAAATGTAGCATTTTCTAATTGAATAATCAAACCTGACAATTTTTTTAAATTTAGATTAATTAGGCAGTTTGATAATGCTCAGTTTGAAAGAAGTCTGTGTTCAACGTTTGATGGAAATAACTGCAGTTGCAAATAACTTATGACAAAAACCAACCATGTTTTGAAAAATTTCAACAATCTGTATCTCGAAAACAAATCATTTTTCGATTAACATTTCATAGGAAAAAAGTAGTTTATTTTGACGAGACCTACCACATACTTAGTTTTTGTAATGTTCTCAGCAACTTCACTTAGCGCCCTAGGAGCTAAGTAACATGCATCGATATAGAAAATTGTGAATATCTCGAAAACGATCACCTCCAGCGTTGTTGAGGAAGTATAGCTTTTTTACTTGGAAAAGGTGTCGGAATAAGTTTTTTTCATGCAAAGTACCAAAAGTTGACTGTCAACAATGTTAGGGCAATTTGAAATAAATAATGACAACGTACGCAGCGCCCTCTAGATGTTACATGAAAATTAATACGAAATTATGATTTCCCACGTCAAAAAAACCCCGAGTACCAAATTTCGTACAAATAACATCTTTTTTGCAAAAGTTATTTTTAAAAAGCTAACAAAAAAATTCAATTAGCGATCTTGGGAATATTTTCTACCATATTGGTACAAGCCGAATTTGATGAAACTACATACATGCTTTGAAACATAATTACGATGAACTTTTAGTCAGTATTTATCCAATTAAACGAGTTGTGTCGAAATATAAAAACGTATACCTTTGTAACATATTATGCATAGAAAAAACGTTGAAACCAAATACAATCTTTATCTCTTTGCACACGCTCGCTTTGGTTGCAATCTATTGCCAAAACTTGTCTATTTCTAACTGCTCCATAATAAATTTCAGAGAATCATTACAATCATAAGTTAACAAATGCCAAAATTTTAAATATAGAGAGCTTGGTTTCTGGCAACACTGTAACCATTGTTTAAAGAGAAAGAACTGTAACCTTCAAAATATCTAGATGTAATTCAATGTCCAGCTTTAGACGGGAAAGTAGTTATTCTCTGTTAGATATTCTCAAGAATAACTTCATTATCTGGATTTAGAATTCATAAATGTTTCTCAATACATACTTTTAGCAAAATACCACGAGGTTATCTCGAAAGATGAAATAGTGACTAAAGTTTCTAGTGGAGATGATTCCACATATGATTTTATAACCTGTTCATTTTTAAACAAATTAATAGTATATACATATAACACGTAGAATGATTGGATACTGATGGGAAAATTCAACAATTGAAAGTTTACTGTGAAATATGGGTGTTGTAGCTCGATTGTGAGCACGCGCCATCTGAATATTATTTAAGGAAAACATTATAATTTTACAATTAATGCGCCTCTGAAATTATGTATTTAAATCCCTAAAATATTTATTTATCAATCTTGGTTATTTGAAACCAATACATACTTACATGATATATAACTACGTTTGATGCAGTACTGAGGACAAATACATTTTATCGAATGGTTTGTTTATTTCTCCAACAATGATGACCCATCATATTTCTGTTAATATTGTCGGCTATTAGAGAATATAACTTTAAAGTGGTTTGACCAAAAATAAGTGTTTAAAGTGGCAGAAACTGAAAATATACTACTCTAAAGTTCCTTTCATCATAAAGTAGCTCCTATGACGCAGGCGCCATGTCTCACCACTTCAAAGCATTAGCAATGGATCTCATGCACTTGAAAATGGCGAATACGTCGCGGCTATTTTACCTGCTTTTCAAAGTTAGACCCCAAAATTGCGGGAACTGTCTATTATTGGGTTTCGCGGTTTTACGGCATGTAGCAAGTAGATCATTACTGAGTAAGGGTTACCTAATGGCGAATTTTAAAGATAATGGTAACTTTGTAGTGACTTTTATTAAACGCGAACTGTGGCGATCACTTATGGAGAAAGCAAGAACGTGACAAATCAATCACCACATATCAAATCAAGTGCCTGCCCCATTGAAGGTTTGATGGAAATTCCAAAACGTCATACTCTAGTGAAAGTGATTGTGACTTCGAAGTGATATTTAAGTGGTACATAATGGTTACCGCATCGCTTATTTTCCACTTTCAATTTTGAAAACCTTTAAGGTGGTTCTGCTTCGGTGGTCATAATATTTCAGACACTAACAAGTTATAAAATGAAATTATTTCTACTGTATAGTGATACTGAATCTATCACAATCACGTAATAACCACTGAATCGAAGTTGCAGTATCAGTTTCCGGCACTATGATGCTACTTGGCAAAGCAATGGTAACTCGTGACGTCATCATCCTCGATGTTTGTTCATTTCTCTTTACGGGCCAATTTTCAATTTACTATAATTGAATGCAAGTAGATTACGAATTGGGCTGTTGCGATATAATTGAAATACGTCAGAAGCAGATAATGGGTAGGGTAGTTTCAAACGAGCCGATTATTGAAAAATTATTTGGAAAAATGCATTCAAATTAGGTCAATATCTTTGAAAATTGTAAATGGATAAAAATTTAATTTAGGCATAGTAGGGGATTCTATGCTCACTCAAACTGTCTGATCACAAAAGTTGTATTTTCAAAATGCCAAATTGCCTTATTGAAAATTTTATTCAGATATCGTAACAATTTAGCGTACACTGAATGATCTAGTGAAATCGGAATGAATAAATATTCATTATTAAGATCTCCAGATCCGTTTTTTAGTGGTATTGATGCCTCTTGATGACATTGCGTTTGGAGTGCATGAGTTTTGTATTAATCCATTATTTCGTGAATACAATGTAAACAATTACGTAAAATAGTGGACAGCTCTTATTATCTCCTAAAGTTACTTATTTCGCGCGAATTTTTATTGCTATGCCATTTTCGAAGCAACCGTGCAAATCAAAATCCAGCTTGTACCATATTTCTACTTAAACTCCTGAAAAAAGTTTATAGCTCAGAACACCATACATTGAGATATAAAATCATTTACTGAACGTTCAAGTAAAACGTGTTTATCGAAAGATCTATTAACATTGGTCGTTCGATTTCAGATCGTCAAAAAATAAATCGAAATACCTACACGGAATGTGACAAAATGTGGCTAATAACCTATTCAATCCAATATTTTGACTATATGTTTAAGACATCCCAATTATCATAAACATATGTCAAGGGAACACATTTCTGACCGTCGCATTATCATACAAAAATGGGTACCTACCAGTAAGAAGATTTATCAATGACGGTTGATGAGCACTTTTAGGATCATATCCAGCAGTGAGCAGTAACGACTTGGCCAACACATTTTGATAAAGTTCACATAACCAAGTGGCCGAAACATAAACCAAAACGCCGCTTCCATGAATTTCTTCCACGAAATTGGTTTCCGTGATCGGCACGGGAACCTACAACAATATACAACGTAAACAAAAGACACTCACTTCACTAAATGATTTTCACTGAACTGGGTGTTACGCTATACAATAGCTTGTTCAGGTGGAGTAATATAATATAAGTATCATTAATTAATATAAGTATTGTCTCCACCTGAAGAAGCACGTGTCGCGGTTTTGTAAGCCCAGTTTGGTGAAAATAATTTAGTGAAGTGAGTGTCTTTTGTTTTCTTTAATATGGATTTTCATCAAGTATTGGTCACATCAATTGAAAAACTTCGTATATATATTCGGAATATTTATAATGAAGTTTATTCATCACATAAAAGCTGCTCATTTGATTCAGAAAAAATCCATTTTCGGTTTTCTGTCGCGTTTTTAGTTCCCCCAGGGTACCGTAAATTTTTTTCAACAAAACTGAAATTGTTTCTTTCTGCGATTTTGCATGTTTATTTCCAACCCCATTTTATAGAATAGAAATGAAGCACAGTTTTTAAATTCCTTAATACATAATATTCATTGAAATACAATAATAATACAGTTAAAACTCAACAAAAATTCATTAGATGCAAAGTTACTCAATACAAATATTCATAATCAATATAATTTTATAAAATTAAATGACCAGAATAGATTCAGACACATTTGAACATTCTAACGAGTTGTCCCTCTGTAATACTGAATATATCTAGATCACAATTTTTCGCCATTTCTTCAATGGTCTCGAGACATTGTTGAAGAGGAGACAAATTGTTCGAGACACGAAATAGATTTTTTTTCTCAGTCTTATGTCAAGTATAATAAAATCAATAGTTTGTAGGATTTCAGGTACTTTCAATGTTCTAAGAATATTAAAAAACAAAAACTACTTCCGAGAACTTACGGCGGTCTTTCAATGGTTATGTATAAGAAGATTTATTTTTCAAATATATGAAATAAAAATGCATTGTTATTATTTATAAAAAATTGAGATGTACGTACTAATAGATAAATAAATATCATTGAATTGAATTGTCTTCAAAAGAGGTACTGCTGTTAGCCTAAACTTTACCAACATTATATATGAAATGGTTATTCTAAAAAAAGAACTCCCAAAAACAATTTTACGTTGAAAAGGGAAACATGTTCAATTGAATATTGAATTCTCTTTTTGCGCCTTGTAAAAATGGAGATATTAATTTAAACATTAATAATTTTTTTCTCTGAATATTCACTCATGTAATCAGGAGGACTTGATAGTGGTCTTAACTGCCTTTTTTTCTGATTATGTTTTATGCTATGAATATACAAAAAATAAGTAATGAGACAGATGAATGGTTATGAAAATTATAATAACGACAAATCAACGGAGTCAACAAACAGAATCCAGCCGCACATTTGTGGTTTCGGTTAGCAGACTCTGCATTCCAGGGCAACAACCAACGTCACCACCGAGGCAGCTATAGCTACCTGCGTGACATCCGAGTCCAGGATTATAGAATGATTTCTGGTGAGTACTCTCTTTTGGAAAACATTCTTCTTTGCCTCATTCATCTTTATGAGTTCCTAATCAAGATTGGAATGGAAAATCAAATAACTATCTGAATGAAAATGCAAATTTTCAATTTCAGATTTTTTCTTTTGAGTTAGGGCCTTTTCAGAATATCTATCAGATGTAGTTCAATGTCCAGCGTTGGCTTTAGCCGGGGAAGTAGTTGTTTTCTGTTAGACATTCACAAAAATAACTTCATTTTAATCGTGGATTTTTCAATTCACAGAAAAATCTTTCTATCAATAATTAATTGAGAATGTTTCCCTTTTCAACATGAATACCCCACAAGAGGTTATCTTGAACGATGGAAGATAGTGACTGAAGTTTATCTTTCAGTCGCAGATGATTCCACATCTGATTTTATGAACATCCTGTTTATATTTTAAAACAAATTAATATAAGTATATATAACATATAAACACGTAAGAATATTGAATTGGGATACTTCTGATGGGGAACAAATCAATCGAGGGGACTGTTAAACAAAATGGAAGGTATTCAATGGACGTAGCCCTCAAACGTGTTTCGGGCTCTCGGCCCTCATCAGTACAGTGAATAAAATATTAATTTTTGTTCACCATGTATAAACTAATCAAATTATTTATTATCATTGAATGCAGTTTTGAAAGACCTTTCAGATGAAGTATCACAAGACATCTATTTCAATTAAAAAAATTAACGTGTTTGTTAGTTGAACTTTTATTTACTTTTATTTATTTCAACGTGAGTGTCTATCTAAATTCAATCTGTCTAACTTTCATTTAGTTTAGTTTTAAGTAGAATGAGTAGCTTAAGTTATTGAATATCTATATTTTGTTTTTTATGTAATAGGGTTTACCCGTTGATTGAATAAATAAATAAATAAATAAATAACCTCTTCAGAATATACATTAAAAAATCGGCATTTAAAAACAAAAATCGACCTCTTCCAGAATTTTTGTCAAAAGTGCATTGCTTGCGAAATATCGAATTTATTCCATAATTTAGCCGCGCACTGTATAACTTTGCAACCCCATACGGAAAACACAACCCAGTTATTCACCAATATTAATTTTTGCATGTTTACAACGGCCGAAATAATTGAAAAAGTTCTGCAAATTGGAGTTATAATTAATTTTACATGACGCAAGAGATTTGCAAGCGTTGTTTTTTAACGGAACATGTTTTTATTTGATTGTTTTTTTTAATAATTTGACCATAAATTGTACACATTGTTTAAATAGGTTTAAGATATATATTAGACCGACATATGTCTACAGTGGTCCAGTTAAATACTTGATCATCCATCGCGTATATCTGTTATATTTTGTACTGGTTGATTGGAATTGTATTCTGCGGCGATGTTTATTCCAGATCGATATATATGTTACCTCGGGAAAGCAAACGAAATTATTTAAAAAAAATGTTTTTAATTGTATTTTCAAATGCTTTGGAAACTCAACTTGATATATCGAGGAATGAAATGAACTTGTTAATTATTCCAGAGATTGACTGAAACTTGTAGTTATATTGAAAAACATAATGAAACTTCTAGTTATAATGGAAAACGAAATGAAACTGATTTGTCTCCAGGGGAGTCTAACCGACGCTCCCGATATTTGCGTTTTCAACAAACAACTGTCTAGGCTACATTTCCTGTATTCATGCTGCAACAATGTTGCTACTGCATTTAAAGTGTTCAACTGTAATATTTTTAGTCCATAAGGGATGTGTATTGCTATTGTTTAGAATGTTTAGATGCGTGTGGTGTGGTTTTTTTAATCTCAATATTTCTTCCATGTTTTTAATGAATCAGGAAAATTATGAGAACGTGTCGAGATATTCTCTATCCTCCATCAAACGTACTCAAAGGATTTTTTTAATGCAAAAAGCTTTCAACATTGATTGATTTAACCTACCGTTGACGAGCTTCTTCCTTCTTGGTCGATAGTTAACTTGGTAACACAATGAATCTCATTTATTATATAAACATGTTTATTATTCAGCTAACACAGGTTGCAAAAATATAAAAATATATATATTTTTTAATTTTCTAAAGTTCCCCATTGTAACATAGTTTGCAAATTATTATACTGCCACCAATTGGTAAAAGAGTTAACTGCCCGATTTGCAGAACTTTTGCTTTTTGGTAGAGTACAAATACGAAAATACTTTTATTTTGATTTTACCCTCATTTCCGTGTTGCAGACGAGGTTGCAAATTAATGAACACATTGTACGTGAGGACATCTTAACTTGCAACCATTATTTGAAACTTTTGTAATAATTCCGTTACTTATTTTAATAAAAAAATTCACGGAAAACAATATTTTTTGTTTGAGTTGCAAATGAAAACTCTTCTCAAGAATATTATTTTAGTTATTTTTCAGAGTTTGCATCGAAAAATTAGGATTAACAACAATTATTTTTCGATAAAACAAACATTTCCGTTTTGTTTGAATGGGCAAATTTATCAAAGGATGTAAATTGCTATTTTTCAAAACTTCAAAGTATGCGAACTTTGCAAATTTTTTCGCGCTAATAATGTGAAAATTCATTAAATCCTGATTTTTAACATCTTCCGTTCAGGAAAATGGTTGCAAAATCATACTTAAATATCATTTAAACGTATTCTTTATTCTACTGAAGTTTTAAAACTTTTGTGATTACTATCAAGTTTTGGAAAAATCATGTCTATCTCTACTGGCCTAATACCCGTGTAGAAATTCTGTGGTCATGATTTTGTTTTTGCCAGTTGCATGGGAATTGAATAATGAATATCCACCTACCTGTACGTCACTTTCCGTATATTGGCCAGATTGAATGAGTTTAAGGTCTAACAACAATGCTGAATAAGTTGCTAAGTATACTCCATCGGCATTCATTATGGTAGAAATTTCATAGTTTTGTGCGGAGTTGTGTTGACAACATTTGGAAGCAAATTCTTGTAGCATTTCGTCTACCTGAAATTTTCGATGGATTAAAGAAATATTTAAATGATTTCTGAGGAAATCACCTGTATTGAAGACCTCAGTGACAGTAAGTTTGGTAAGAGAATATGCTGCAGAGTTTTCACAAAGTGCCGTGCATTATGTCTTTCTACATCGGTATTACATTCATCTATTCCTGTTCGACCCTACAAAAAATAACATTATCCAATCGTATGCTCATTCTATAGTATAAATATCAGCGGTCTTGATGTGGGAGATTATTGCATTCCATGAACTATTTTTTTTTCAATCGGAAAATATTTTGAGTAAGACTGTGTAGATATAAATTTGGAAAATCTAGAAAATGTCGAAAAATACTCAGTTTTGGAGTAGATGAATTGCGATTATTCCATGTTCATTCGAGTGATACCTCTTTATTATAGTCCCGAATAGCATATATAATTATGCACTAGCAGAAAAAAAAACATTAAAAGAGTCTGCACATTCCAAAAAATCAATATAAAAAAGTCTAACTGATTATATATAAGTTATAACTGTTTATCTTGGCTACTCTAGTAATAAAGATACCAGTTAAAAAGTTGCCGCAGTAGTAGCCGCAATTCTTTTCTCGATGGATATTTACCTTGGCATGTACAATCAATTGGAAATATCTCTTCATACAATATACATCTTGTTGTAATTTAAAAGTGCGTATATTATATCTACGGATGCAAGTTTTCGATGAATCTGGAATAATTTTGCTTTTTTTTAGAGTGAAAGCCCATCAGATACTAGCTTACGGAAAAGTGAGATGAATTTACTTATGTCCATTAGGAAGTTTCACGGAATAATTGTGAAAGATGTACTCAATCCAGAAAATGAATGGTGGACATGAGTTAATTCGACCATATTACTTTGCACGTATGTTCACAGTCGCAGTGGTTTTACTGTAAAATTAATAGTCACTTACCAAATTTAAAGATTTGGGAAGCTTATACAACTTCTGTAGTTGTTGATTCGTTAAAAAAGTATCATCGTCTATTATGCTATCGTCGGAGAGTGTGCCATCCTCAGGTCCTTCTGTAGCTCCCGAACAGTCAGATTCAGTTCCACCTTCTACTTCAGGAATGTTCCCTTCAATTCCACTACTGTCCGAGTCGCTTTGGTACTTCAGGTTCGCAACAACATCCCTAAAATAATTATTTTACATGAGGCCAATATGAACATAGTACGAGTGGGTGAATTTCTCGTGTCCATTCTCGAACACACATTACAAATACTTCCAGATTTCGTTCCATCAAGTAATTTCTTATTCTACTTCGAATTCCAAAGGTTGTAGGTGACAATTGTGAAAGAGATAGGCACTTCCTTTGCAGGAAACATTGTTTATTTGCACTAGTATGTAATATGTTGCCATAGCAAAATTATACTAATATCCTATATACTAAGTTGATACTAACTATGTACATATCTTTAATCTACCAATTAACATTACTATTATATTATATGGAAAGCATCAAATTATAGGTAGTGACACCTATAATCTGTGCGGTGAAGCTTAGACCTGTTGTCGTGGAATTTTAATGGCACGATATCCGTGCACATTAATAGGTCGCCAACTATGTCAGCATAGGCCTACCCACGACATCAATAGTCGTACTCCTAGTGCGTGCAACCGCAAAAACAAATGGTGGGTTCTCTTGGATTCGTAACAAATTTCTCTTTCTCTATTATATTATATACGGAGTAGGTAGGAAGTATGAAACCCCCAGGTATCTTTGCGACGGTTCATTCTTTTTGAATAAAATTGGGTATCAACTAGTAAAGAGACACAAGGATATAAAAAATGATATCAGATTCACTGTGCCATTTTCATTTTGTATTTTAAATAGAACACTCTGTATATTTTTGCATTTTTTAATTCCTTGTTGAATTGTAGATACAATGAACATATTCTTACTTCTATTCAAGAGTAGATGCTCTAATAATTTCTCATTTTGCACGAAGTTATTCATGGACGAACTGTCAAACAATAAGGCAATTTTAATTGTAAATAATTAAATTCTCATATTGCTGTTGTGATCTAACATGACTTCCTGGAGATCAATTCAATTAGTAACATCATATTGATTTAAATTTGAAAACTTATTCAGAATTTTCAGCCATAAATGAATTGCTGAAATAGAATAGAAAGGAGTCCTTAAAACTCGCCATTTTAAAATTTTATTGATTGTAACAACTTCCCGTACAGAATTTTGCGAAAAATCATTCCGAGTTATAAGTTTTTCATGACTACCTCCAACTCATTTAAATTTGCAGGTCTATTTCTGAAAGCCTCATTTTATTAAAAACCCCACAGGAAAAAATCGAGAGGCGTTTGATAAGGACTACGAGGTGGCTATTCATTGGCATCCCTTCGCCCTATCCATCGACCAGGAAAATACAGTCGCACAATTCTGGAATAATCTGAAGGCAGGACCTGTTTAAAGTGTATTTACAAGTGTTTTTTAACCGCTTTTTTAGTTGTTTTACCAACCCCCAGAAGTTAATGAAGAGTTTTACGAGTTAAGATCACGGGGGCCTTACCCTTTATAGTGGAATCCGAAACCACTCTTGGGGCCTTGAATAATTTTTCGCCGGCTGTGGGAGTCGAACCCGTGTCGGGTGGTAACAGTGGGTACAAAACTAACGCTCATACCACTGAACCACTGGCCCTATAATAGCGGGTACAATATTACTTTAAATGAAGGAAGGTCCAATTACATTATTGTCTATCATCCCTGTCCACACGTCTATTTTCTCCGAATATTGAGTATGTACCTGTTGCATCCAACGGGCATTCTCTCTAGAAACAAAATGTTGCTTCATTTCTGAAAAAGTATTTATTTGCCACAGATCATGTTTTCACATAATTCTATTCTACGATCTGGGTCGTCTTCAGTTAACTCGTAAGAGAAGTGAAATTTATAGAGCTTCAGTTTTTTAGATTTCAGTATTATTCATAACGGAATTATGGTATATGTCATTGTCAAGAGATAGCTGAGTAGTTGATGTTTGTGGATTCTATCCAATTGCTAATAACACATCCAACTTTACGTTATCATTTGTTGCCGATTTTGGTCTTCCGGACTTACATTAATCTTTTACGTGATTAGTTCCTACATAACCTAGAGTTTCCAAAAGAGCTGGTCTTGTGATTTGATTAAGTTAATTGAACAGATTCAAAACTTCGCTACAAGAACGACATAACCTCGCAAAATTAAGATTTACAATACGTTTTGATCCACTCAGGGACAGCATAATACACAAAACAAAAATAACAAACACCACAGAGGAATAATATTAACAACAGTGGACGATTTCGTAACGAAAACATTAACAAATTGTACTATACTAACACAAAATGTATTCGACAATTGAAATTGCCTTATTTGACAGATCATCCATGACCAACTTAGTGCCAAACGAAAGAATAATCATTGGGGCATTTACTCTTTTATAAAAGTATGAATGTAGATTGTTTCTAATTCCGGTTTAACCGGAAATGGCATAGTAAATCTAATCTAATTTTTGGACTCCTTGTATCTTTTCACAAGCGGATACCTAATTGTATTTAGAAATAATGAACCGCAGATGACGCTTCACACATTTTATTAACTCCATATAATGTCTGGAATGTATATTTCCAAAAGTCAGCCTGGTCGACTTTTTGATGGGTTTTCATTTGACTTTACATGTATATCAAATCTTGCATTTGACATCCACTCATCCAATTGACTTGGTGAACGATTTTTCTCACTTATAGCCCTATTCTATTCCAAATTGAAATCTAAGGAGGTTTTTCGATTAGGATTTATTCACTAGTATTCAGGACCAGTTGTCACGTATAAAACATGAAACTTGATAATTTTGAGTGGAAGAGAAGCAATGAAGCTATTGTAACGTAAATAAACTTAACTTGGTTTTAATAATTTATTTCACACTTAATCTACAACTTAATTTATATTACTACGCCACTGTATAGCTCGATCGTATGGGCTCGTTCAGACTGTCCGTGCCATCTTGAGGGCTACCTATTTATCTCCGTCACAGAATTCCCGATCTTTCGAATTCCGGCAGTTGGCGACCAGCATGTTCAATCGCTTCCAATATCGACCGTTGCCTCGCGGCAGAGCGACTGGGTGTTCTCGAACATCTCCGGGATGACCCCCATCGCTGTCGACGGCAACGCGCGAGGCGACAGGTCCGGCCTAGGTTCGTTACATTGCCCCTTTCTTAAAGACATTTCTGTCCCGAAATTTCATCCTTGGAGTGTGACGATATCTGCTGACTCCCCATATCTGCACCGTGAAGTTCGATGGAAGTAACCTCCACGGTCTTCATGATCGGTCGTGGAAGGAGTTACAGCAAACTAAATCTTGACGCCGCTGGATCTGAATATCGGCTCCAGCATACTTCTTATGACTCTCCAGTCCAACCCATCAATACCACAGGACAATTTTGAATTGCTAGATCCACCAGATTCTGGTCCACCATAGTATCTCTTAGTTTGGTGAGACTCTTCCAGACATCTTCATAGGACGGTTTATCTTGGGAATGCCTCTTGGTAACTAGGTAGTAGATGTTTCTCTGGCCTTTCTTCAACTGTAGCACCCACCAACTTTGGATTCTGCCCCGCAGTGTTTGGAGTTGACCAAATTTCTTGAGAACACTACGGCGATGCCCTTGGACATTCGAAGATCTTCTGCCACACAGTGCGCTAGTGCGTAGTCAGCAGGCACCTCGAAAAGGTCTCGTGACTCCTCTCTAGTAATCCCCATGTAGAACTTTCGCCCGTTTGAATACAAGGACATAAACTTCTCGAACGTCATATCATCCTCCGGTGGCTTGAGGGTGCGAACTTGGTCATGGTTTCCAGCGTAAGGGGCCAACCTGTTGAAATGGACGACCCTTGGTTTCCCTCGGGTGGCTTATGGATTCGGTACACAAGGTCGTTTATCCTTTTCACGATTTTATACGGGCCTTCCCACGAGTTCCGCAACTTTGGTGATAGTCCACGACGACGTTTGGGGTTGTACAGCCAAACCAGATCATCAACCTTAAACCCTCCAGCGTCGGCCTTGATGTCATAGGTCTTCTCCATTTTATCGCTGGCCCAGTAAAACCGTTGCCTCACTTTCTGCAGGGTCTTCGTCACTCCCAGATGTCCTCCAGCGACTCCATCATGGATTTCCCGCAGCACTTCCTCTCTTCTGTTCCTGGGAACAATTATTTGGCGTCTGTCTTCCCCACCAATATCGGCCTCCAGCACACGTTTCAGGATCCCATTGTCCAGAATAAGAGAGTTCCATTGTGCCCAATAGGACTTAACAGCCGGCAGAGTAACCTGGACTTCCTGCCATGACGGTCTTCGATTGCCCTTCTTCCAGCTGACAACTAAGCCAAGGTCGGGTCTTTCTCTTGGTCTTTCTGGATCTTGCTGTCATTCCAGTTGTCATCCATTGCCGCGATTCTACAAAGTGTTGCTTCTTTCTCTTGCTCGTCGGCAATGTGAGCAATCATCTGACATGGTCTTCGAGACAAGGCATCTGCATTCTTATGGCTAGTTCCGGCTCGATGTTCGATCTCGAAATCGAATTCTTGGAGTCTCTGATCCAACGTGCTACTTGACCCTCAGGATTTTTGAACTGTAAGAGCCATTTGAGAGCTGCATGGTCGTTCTCAACAGGAATCTTCTTCCATACACGTACTTGTGAAGTGCTCCACTCCTTTACAACAGCTAACAGCCTCTCGCCTGGTGACACAGTAATTGCGCTCTGGTTTGCTAAGCGTCTTGCTGAAATAACCAATGACCTTCTCCTGTCCCTCCTGGATCTGAGATAGGACACCTCCAAGTCCCACGTTGCTGGCGTCCGTATCCAAAATGAATTTCCCTTTGGGTAGGGGATAGCTCAGTACAGGTGCGTTGATCAAAGCTCCTTTCAGCTTCCTGAATGAGTCTTGACATTCTTCGGACCACTGGAACTTTGTTCGGCCCTCCGTGAGCCTGGTCAGTGGTTTAGCGATGTTGGCGAATCCCAGCACATATCGGCGATAGTATGTGCATAAACCAAGGAAACTTCGAAGTTGGTGAATGTCTTTTGGGATGGACCAATCCTTAACAGCTTTGATCTTCTGGTCATCCACTGCTACTCCTTCCCCAGAGACAACGTGGCCGAGGTATCGTACTTCTTTTTGGAACAGATGGCATTTCTTAGGGCTCAGCTCCAATCCGGAGTTCCTCAGTCGCAGGAATACTTCCCAAGTTTTTCAGTGGTCCTCGAACGATCTGCCGACCACAATTATGTCGTCGAGATACACTAGACACGTGTTCCATGAGAGTCCTTTCAGCACTGTCTCCATCAATCTTTCGAATGTGGCGGGAGCATTACAGAGCCCGAATGGCATAACGGTAAACTGCCACAATCCTGAGCCGATGGTAAAAGCAGTCTTTTCCCGATCTTCCTGAGCCAGTTCTACTTGCCAGTATCCACTCTTCAGATCAAGGGTCGAGAAAATCGTGGAACCAGCCAACGTGTCTAGGGTGTCATCTATTCTCGGGAGAGGGTAACTGTCCTTCTTCGTGACATTATTAAGTTGGCGATAGTCTCACAAAAGCGTGTCTATCCATCCTTTTTCTTCACCAGTACGACTGGAGGACCAGGGACTGCAGATGGTTCGATAACTCCTTCTTTTCCCATATCGCTGACTATTTTGTCAGCCTCTTCCTTCTTGGCAGAGGAAGTCTTCTTGCTGATTGCCGATCGGTCGGGCACCCCCAGTATCAATCTTGTGCTGGACCACATTAGTTCGACCCCCTTTTCCTTGTCCGGTATCGAAGATGTCTTGGTACTTTTTGACTAAATCTCTTAGTTTGGGCTGTTGAGCTGGTTTTATGTCTTTGGAAGAGATGGCAACTAATTTTTCTAGTTCTGTGGGCAAGTTGTTGGGTTGACATTCATGACCCTTACCGGCACAAATTTGTCAGCACGCAACAAGGTCTTCCCTAGTGCAATCCCTAGTCCAATTTTCTCATCATGAAGTTTGGGCTCGAACATCACCACGTCTCCACTGCTCGCACTCCCGTCCAGGCGAGCCTCCAGGATGGTTTCAGCCCTCTCAGGTACGCTTACATCTTCAGCCAACAGCACACGGATCAACTCTTCACTTCTTTCATGAAGTACCAGCTCTTCTCCGTTGACACGTAGGACGCCGTCTTTGAAATCCAATTCGAACCCTCTGGAATTCATGATGTCCATTCCGATGATTGCATCGTCTTCGATGTCCGCTACAAGTGCCTGATGTTTCACTTTAGTGCTGCCCAAAATTATTTCAATCGGTAGCTCGCCTATACAGTAGCTGGCTCCCTGTTGCGTGCGTACTCAAGTTGTCGGTTCAATTCGTTCCGGTGTTCTGGCAAAGGAAGGTCCGAGAATTGTCCTAGTCGCACCTGTATCTATGCAGCATGGTGCAAGGCTCGTTATTGATGAGACCGTCTACGAAAACACCTCTGTTCTGTCGTTTCAGGATAGCGACATATGCGTTGTTAACCGGGGCTTGCTGGACACAGGCCGACGATTGCCCTTCTCGTCGACCTTCTTTAGTTTTCCTGCATCGGAGTCGTGTTTTCGAATGTTGGACATTTGCTACGCACATGCCCAATTTTACCAATTCAGCATCTTATCTGTCTTTTCTCCGGCAAAATTTCCTTCATCACTTTTCTTATGGAAGCTTCCAAGTCAGCATGCTCCTGTGAGTCTTCTTCAATACCTCGAACTTTACTTTGGTTTTGCAGGATTGCTTTGTTGCCTCAAATTCCAAAGCGCGTGCCAGTGCGTCTACGAGATGTGTTGGACGAGCTAGTGTCAACGCTGTCTGGTTTCTTGGTCACGGAGTCCATCCAAGAATGCCTGAACCGCTAATCGCTCCATTACATTCTCCGGTGTGGCTGGATATGCGAGACGAACCAAGCGTAATGTCAGCTTCGAATTCTGCAAGGATTCGCCCGATTTCTGGCAGCGATTTTTCAGTTGGGAGTGGTATACGTGTTCCAAAATGGGCGTGGCCATATCGTAATTCTAGATGTTTAATCAGCTGATCATAGTCCTCCTGTTCTTGGGCGGTGAGAGTTTGTAGAATATTTGTCGCTTCTCCACGTAATGCAAGTGTCAGTGCTACAGCTCTTTCCCTGCATTCCATCCGTTTGCTTTGGCCGCTGTTTCAAACTGCCGGCGGAATTTGCCCATGGAGTTTTTCCGTCGAACTGAGGGGCTTCATGGAAAACTTCCTATTTCTGAAATGACCTTGACATCTTTTATACCCTCTTGAACTTTATCCACGTTCAAACTCAAGTCCAGCATTGCATTTTCGTTAACCATCTCTGTGGAGGACGCACTATTAATTTGTTTTTCCAGCTTACTGATCGTTTCCTTTATTTTGTCCATTTCTGCCTCGATTCCGTCTTTGATTTCATCGCTGATTATTTCCTTCATCTTGTCCATCTCTGCCTTGACCCCATCTTTGATTTTATCTACCTCCGTGTTCATTTGCTCCCTAATTTTATCTATCTCTGTCTCAACGGTTCCCATTCTTTCTTCTAGAAAATTAGCCACACCACACAATTCTTTTTTTAGGCCTTCTGTGTTTTCCAGGAACTTCTCTTCCAGGCTTCTTGAATTTTCTAGAAGCTTCTCTTCCAGATTTCTAGAATTTTCTTGAAGCTTCTCTTCCAGATTTCTAGAATTTTGTTGCAGTTCTTCTTTCACGGATTTAGTAGTTTCTTCGAGTTTATTCATTACCAAACTTAAATCACCTCCGGGAACTTCGAATAAAAATGTTTCGGGGTCCTCACCTTCTTGTATAAGTCCTTCTGCAAGTCTTTCCCGGAGTAATTGCTTTTACCTGTTGTTTCCAGTTCCCTTTCCTCCAATTCCTGTTTCCAATTCCGCTACCTTCAAATCCGCAAGGCGCACCTTTTCTTGAACACATTTTGTCTTTGACGAGGTATCAGTCTGTTTCACACGAAAGTTATCAGTTTGTTAAAAAATTCACTTCGCGAATTCTTTTCCACGGGCCACCAGTCTATTGTCTGTTTCACGCGAAGAGTGTATCAGTTTATATTCCACGCACAATTGTCCACTTCGCGAAAACCGGGCCACTGTCTATTTTCTGTTTCACGTGAACAGCGTATCAGTTTATATTCCCACGCACAATTGTCCACTTCGCGAAAACCGGGCCACTGTCTATTTTGGGCGTACAGAAAGGTCTATCAATTTATTTTTCTGACTATCCACTCCACGATCACTTGTTTATTTTCAAAATCTCACTTCCGACACCAATTGTAACGTAAATAAACTTAACTTGGTTTTAATAATTTATTTCACACTTAATCTACAACTTAATTTATATTACTACGCCACTGTATAGCTCGATCGTATGGGCTCGTTCAGACTGTCCGTGCCATCTTGAGGGCTACCTATTTATCTCCGTCACAGAATTCCCGATCTTTCGAATTCCGGCAGTTGGCGACCAGCATGTTCCAATCGTTTCCAATATCGACCGTTGCTCTCCGCGGCAGAGTGACTGGACTGTTCTCAAACATCTCCGGGGATGACCTCATCGCTGTCGACGGCAACGCGCGAGGCGACAGGTCCGGCCTAGGTTCGTTACACTATTATTGAATGGATATCAACTCTGTCGGATGAAAAGTGTATCCGAAAATAAGTGTCATTTGGAAAATTAATTAAATATTTACTACATATTGTTTTTTTTCAGTTTTTGAGTTGAATGGAGATCTCTCAATGATTTTCAAGTTTTACATTTTATTATTCCAGTCTTCTAACAGTAAAATGTTGAAAATGAAAGTTTCCAATTGAATATTGGAAAACGATTGTTCGCATGTTTTCCCTTCCAGAACAATTGTTTTCCAATATTCGTTTGGGGATGTTTTTTTTTCGAAATTATAACTTTTTCGAGAGGTTATTTTGAACGATGGAAGATAGTGACTATAATATTATCTTTCCATCACAGATGTTTTCCACATCTTATTAATTTTATTCATTCCATATTTTCGGAGAAAAGGAGAGACGTATTTTGAATATCCCGTCGTTCAAAGAGTTTATTTAGATTCCAGTGATTTCAGGCTAATCGAATGAATTTCATACTACTCCAAGAGAGTTAGGTTAGGTCGCAAAAAGTATGGTTCCGACGTCCTTTCATGAAGAAGCTGCTATCTAGCAAATAAGCCAACATCTAAAGTCCTATTGTATAATGATAAAATTTCAGTTATGTATTCTAAGAAATTTGAAGAGGGTGGGAAAAAATTGTATGCAATATTCCTTTACCTCCCCATATTATTTATAATGAGTTAGTATGGGGTATGAAACACCTCTTCTTTTGAATTCTATGATGACAATATTATATGGGCGTCATAAATCGTCTCCATTTTTTGTACTCATACTATCACTTTTTCAGGGAAAGTCTGTTCAATCTGTTTCAACTGAGAAGATTCATAAATATCACATATCCAATGTAGAATATGGAATGGAAATTGTGTGTCGATGAACCTGTAGGGCTAATCAATGATACATTTTTTTCCGTATCGCATTGTGTTTAAGATGGAAACCGAATTACTTTTTTTAAATTATTAATTTTATTAATCGTCATCAATTAGGAGCCCCTTATTGGAAACCAAAACTTATTCCTGTTGTGAGTGATGTGTTGATTCACTCACTAGGATGGTTCGTGGTCAGCTCATTACAAATTGAGCCCTCTCAGTAGCACGAGCCCACCTGCACGCTCAGCTGCTAGTTTTTCAAACCCTCCAGCTTCACCCTACTTCTTCTCTGTGTTCCCCAGCCACATGGCTATTTTCCTTTTATATTCTGTGTAGTCCATGTTAGTAAGTCTATACGCCAATTTAGAAGCAACACATCTTTATAAAACGATTGTGAAGATATTTGAAATATTATACTTGGATATTGAATTTCTCCTGACCTAGTAGATAGTCTTGGTAACGTCATCCTCCTGGTGTTGGGAGGAAAACTAGAAGCACGGTCTATTTTACACAACTCTAGGAATCGATTAAGAAAACGTTTCAAATGCCAAACAAAAAATTTAAAATATTTCTAACAGTTAATTTCTCTGAAAATTATGCCGTAAAAATAACCAATTTTCAAGTAAAACATTTTGAGACGCACGTGTCATATTCATAATATGAATTGAGTGAATGTTTTCGATCCTTTCTGACACACCCTGTGGTCCTTGCAAAGAGGGTATCTATTCGAACACTTGGATTACCATACAGAAAAATAAATTATCCCCCTTTTTCATTATATTTTCCCGTTGTTTATATCAAGATTAATATAAACATATGCCTGAGGTGAAATGGAGAGAACCATACCTGTAAGGTTTTGGCAACCTAGCCAAAGATTGATAAGTTAATGGTCCAGAATAATCAGCCTGTTCCAAAGTTGTGTATCGTGCATTGGTGATATCTGCAGCATCTTGATTCAGCCCTTCACCCCTACACAGGGATTCTAATGAGCCCAAAAGGGCCGCTACACATTCTACACTGGCTAATAATATATTTGTATCATTGCATTGCGAACATTCTTCTATTGAGTCCATGATCCTTGAAACGTTAAAAAAGTCAAAGAAGTTCCCTCGTTCAAATAATGGCATTACTCACAGTCTTATAATTGCCATATCGTCACCCGCATGTCTTTGTATTGGTCCGCTGAGTAAAAGTAGATCTGCAAGTCGCCCAGGCGACCTCAGAAGCTCCCTTGCAGCTCTCAAAGGTTCCAGCCTTTTTGCTGGATTGGGTAACAACAACATTCTATGAAAGAGAGCCTCTAACACTGGCCTGAGAGCTCTTTCTCTCCCAACTAGTCTCACCACCTGTATACCGATACTGAAAAATAAATTCTGAGTAGCGCTGACTTCAGATACATTAATTTGTACCTGTATACTATCTTTGACTGACTTGTCGTGAGGGCTTGTCCAGATGGATCCCCTGGAGCTCCAAGAAGCGCTAGTAATGCAGGACAGAAGCGTTGCCAAAGGAATGTTGTAAAATGTATATTTGAATGAACGGTTTGGGGTAGTGTATTAACAAAGGTCAATAGACATTCTAAGAGGAAAATCATTGAATCAGATGACTTCGAAATCCTAAAAAGGAAAAATTATTTCAAATACATGATGAAATTATTAATAATAAAGTGTTTTTTATAAAATTTTGAGGAAAGGAATCAATCATCTAGAAGCACGTTTCGAGAATATCTCTGTGATTTATGTGGAAGTAAAAAATATAACTGAAATGCCTAAAAATATTTTTTTTGCCTCAATACCCATTTTTTTATTATTCTGGCCTAACTTCATTGTATTTTTCAGTCAGCATTTTTATCTGTGCCAAAAATATTACCGCAGCTCGTGATAACTTGCGCTCATATTTTTTCAGTCATATTTTTTTCTGATACATCATCCTTGTATTAGCAAGTTACATGATGCCGCTTATCAAAGAACGTACCGATAACCATAAGAACCCGAGATGTTCCAAATAAATGTTATATTATTTAATTTCCACAATTATTTTGAGTGATGAGTTTGATCATATGAATTCAAATATTGATCTCACCAATTAAAAAATTATAGGCGATCACATATTCAAATATAGTGAGAGTATAGATACTAGTTTCAAATTTTCAGTTGTCCCAAATGGGAAAATAATGGAAAAATTGCCAGTAAATGTTTCCGAAGGAGATATTTTAATTGAAAGAAAAATCTTAGGTGATCTTATTAACCCTCTCTGCAGAATACTGTTCAGCCTCAGTGGAAATTCGAAATCTCACGATTCATTCTATTACAATCACTTTGAGCGAACCAATTTCATCTAGTTCATTCGAACAACAACAATTCAAAACCTACAAATTCAAAACAGTCTTTTTTACTCAAAAGAAAAGTCAGCAAATTAGGAAACTCTGTGAAGAATATACCAACATATTCTTCAAACTAGGTGATGGCCTATCTTTCATCTCAAAAATCAAACCCATTATCAAAACTACAAACGCAACACCAAACCTTGACTTCAACGCTTTAGAGACGATGTCAACTGATGTAATTTGGACGATATCGATGACGGCATACAAACAGAACGATTTTCCAAATGTAGATCGGACCCCTCACATATAACCAAAAAATCGATCAATACAAATCGAAAATTGATATAATTTCAAACTTTTTCACAAATGAAACCACCCACAAGAACACAACCAAACAATAGAATCGACCTAGAAACCGTTCATACTTCTCTACTGAAAACCCAATATTGACCATCCGTATAGTCAACCGAACATTGAATACATACAAGATTTAGTTAATACAAAACATTTTTGGAAACAAGTTCTTGCAAGCAAATATGATTCATTAGTTGAAGAAGTAGAGTTGATAGAATCAAATGAAGGGTATACTCATGTACGTTTGCCTGATGGAAGAGACACAACTGTATCCATTCGTCATCTTGTCCTATATCACTAATTTCGTACAGCAGAGGACAATGGAACTGCAATGGATAACATGGAAATGGATAATCATAATACTGATAATGTCAATGCAATGGGTAATCAGAATACTCATAATGGTGATACCGTTGGTTAAAGTGAAGATAAACGCCCACAAAGAAATAAACATCCTGCTGACTACTTGAGAGATTTTGTTACATTTGGAGGAGGAGAATATTATGATATATTATCATATCATCCTTTATATTATCTATTATGCCAGTTGATGTAGGTATTCTGATAATTGTTAAAAATTGTTGAATTTATTTCGCTAATTGAAGCCGTCAGTTCGAGAGAGGTCTTATTACACAGCCTATACACATTGTTTTCTTCATATCTATATAGTCCCTCCAGAATGCTATCGCAAAGACATAAATGTTGTGACAGGAAATTGAAAAAAAAACTTCAAACGGGTGGCCGCAACAAAACGATTTTTTACAGATACAAGCGATCGGAACGTTGTGAAAATCTTCGAACCCATTGAGACGATGGATGTCCGAAACGAGAGTAATCAAGTTACCACATCGTCTACAAGCTTCTAACAAACGTGTGAATTATGTGTCGTATCATCATCATTTAGTAAGTAAGGGATGAAAACATACAGAACAGACACAAACTTTCGATGGAAAGTAATGAAAACGTTACAGCATATTACACAATTCAACAAATAAAAAAAAATTGTTGCCCTTGGAAGTTCAGATTGGCTCCAGTTCCTATGCCATGGAGTATGCCTGGAAGTTCCAATAATATTTATTATATATTAGAACGCGTTCAATGCGCATTCATTTCGCGCATCCGTACATCAGCTCACGTAACATATTGTATAACAATCAAGGTATTCAATTCAGTTGTTGGGCAAAATTGAAGAACACCAAACATACATTTTGCTACGTTACTGGTGCGTTATGATCAGCACTTGGTTTATATTTTATTTTATTGATTCTTATGATAAAAATTGTTGATAGAAATATGAGTTCTTAGCAGGGAGATGCTAACATCATCCTTATATAATTTGCTAAATATATGGTATGGTATATGGTATATTCAACTACAAAACAGAGATGAAATATTCCAATTGCTCATCCAACCAAACTCAAAGGAGAACATAAGAGAATTATAATAAAATATATTGAAATGGTCGGTTTGTGTTGATTTAAATATGTTTAATCCTAAAAGTATCCTTGCTTCATTTATATCTGGCACAGTTGAGTAAAATATATCACTAAATATGTCAATTTTAAATTTATTCGCCAATATTTCCTGAGCTGAGTATGGTGGCACATTACCGCTGGTCTCTACAAAGAAATCGTTCCCAAGAATCCCACAAAAGAAAGTCTTATGAAAGGCGTGTCTCCTAAATCTAATATAATTTTAAACCTTTTTCACTGTTATGTCAATGGAATAGATATTACAATTATTATTTTTTTCAATGAATAAACTCGTCATATCAACTATATTGTTTTGTTCATGAATACAGTGTTATGTGAAAATAACGATAATTTAAAAAACTAGAGCCAATATTGTCAACATTAAGTTATCTTAGAACCACTCTCATATCAAGGGCAACAAAGTCACTGTTGACCAGTGTCAATTAATTTCAATAGATCGAGGCATTATGAGCCATTGCTGATGGTATTTTCAAACTAGTCTCTATAGAGAAGTATGATCTCTTATAAGATAAGTGAATACATACGTTTTCGTTTCTTCTAATTTACTGCATATATATTGCATGACAGGAATGGCTTCATTGAAGCAAGCTACTGCGGACGTTTTAGTGTAAACCATTTCTGCACTACTTCCCGAATTTTTATGTTTTTGCTGTTGTTGTAGAATTTCCTGGCATTCTTCATCTGTGAGGTTGAACAGAGGTTTCATTCAGTATTTGATAATAGAAATATCGTTTCATGGTGATTGGGTGTGTGAGAAAATATATTTTGTTATCTATTGTTTTTGTAAAAGATTCCAGGTCAAATGATTATAATTCAGCAATCAGGCATTTACGCCTTCGATAACTAATTTCAGAAGAAACTTTTTTTGTTAACCAGGGTTTAACGTGATTTCCACGCCTGGGCACTGAATTCAAATCAGATTGCATTTCCTTCTTACATGCTCAATATACATCATTGGGATATTCTAAAGGTGGTATGGAGATCCGTTATGTACTAATTAAATTATGATAAGTGAACATTTTGCACGGCAATTGCTAGAGAAATATATGCTTCATTCCTTGAAATGTTTTCAACTCACCAAGAAATGTGCAGAAGGCAGTCAAAGTCTGACTAGCAGCAGCTTGGGCTGCAGCTCTTACAGGTTGTGTTCCGGATTCGTATGCCTCTCCACATCGGCTCAACATCAGCATTACCAATCTTCCATTCAGAGCCCAGCTAGCCAAGCAGGCCAAATTCAAAACTACTCTCAGTATTTGGACTTGCGTATCTTCACATTGCGATAACATCGAAGACGTGGCGAGTAAAAGTTGAGCCGGGAGCCATAAGGAATCATCTTCTGGTTCTGTACCGGATTGAAACCTTTCGTCTCGTATGATTTTCTGAAAAATATTCACCATCATTAGCTAGAGCTAACCCGAGAAACAAACTAAGTGTGTTATGATACTTTCTGAGAGTTATAACTTGAAAATTATGTTACATTGCTGTGTCATTATTTAAGATAGGTGTTACAACGAAAATATTTTACCGTAAACAGGCACCCATTTTGCAATGCAATACTGAACTCATGAACCGCTGGATGAATCGAACTAAAATTCGTTACACAAGTGAATGTCTGGTTGATATTTGCCTAAATACCAAGAGAACTCTGAAAACCCAATTGAAACTGCGAGAAAAAAAAAACGCGAATTTGAGCAACTTTGAAACTATCAATATATTAATATTTATTTTTAGAATTTGAAATATCTAAGGATACTTGGAATATGAAAAATGCATCAGTAAAAGAATACTTCAAAAAACACCTTTTGTTTTTGAGTTAACTACGGTAAAATGAATTCGTGTCTAGGTACGAGATATGGTGCATTCTGGCTCATTTGATAGATGACTCAATTCAGCTATCCACTGCCAGAGGAATATTCATTATAGTGAGTAATATTGGATGTAATGAAATCTTTGTAGTTATATTCTATTACGGAACTGGGTTAAAATACTCGATTTATTATTATCCGTTCATTACATTTCACAATTAGAACAAAATAATAAATACCCCGCTTGACACTGCACTACTTTCTTTACAACTGTACTTGTACTCCTACAGATAAAGAAAAATATCCCCTCGAATAGATAACTATCTATCGCTCGCCTGTGATGCGCTTATAGTTGTCTACCACATCTGGTGGAATATTCCAAAAAGGACGGTGAACTTTCGAGAATGACCCCGATCCTTTCATGCTGCGTTACAGTTATCTGCTCGGGATGTTTACATTACAATATCTTTATTGGTGGCGTGTGATCACGGCAGTGGCGTAGTGTAATCGTAACACTACCCCCATCTAATTTTGATGGTCTCGATTAGTTTCGAAAATATACCTTTCTCCCTGCATGGATTGTACAGCAAAACCTGGCGACCTTCGACCTTCTTTGGATCCTCCTGAATTAGCTTTCAAATTATAACGAGCTTTCATACTCTCACATGCCAGTATCAACCTCTTTCGAGCTGTTTCGTGGATTTTCAACATGCTGTCCCTCAGTTTATCTGCATAGCCATGCACCTCAACCTCTTGGTTGCTTATTGATTCGAACACTAAGCCACAGGGCAATCGAAGTTTCCTTTCGAAAATAATCTGGGGTAAGCTTGTTTGAATCGTAGACGGCTGCTCTATATGCCTTCAGAAATAGTGGAAGGTGTCTGTACCAGTAATTTTAATGTTTTTCTACAACCTTGAAAAGATGTTCTTCCATAATTTGGTTGAATCTTTCAACCATGCCATCTGACTGTGGTGAGGCACCGTGGTTCTGGTCTTGTTTATACCAATCGGTTCACAAACTTTCTTGAATAACTTCGACACAAAATTCCTTCCTTGGTCGGAATGTAGCTCCATCGATACTCCAAATCTTGAGAACATGTTGGCCACCAATGACCTTGCTTGGTCGATGCCTCCTGATCTGGAATAACATAGACCTCAACCCATTTGCTGAAATACTCCATGGCAACAGGGATGTATTTGTTGCCATCATCGGTCACAGGAAATGGTCCAGCTATATAAATCGCAATCCGTTCGAATGCTACACATACGTTGTATTTCATTTCACTCCTGGACCTTGTTTTGGGACCTTCAGTAGCGCTGCCCTCTGGAAATATTCTGCACCAGCTTTCTACATTGTCTGCCCAGCAGAACCTCTGCCTGATCTTGTCCAAAATCTTGTTCGCTCCCTGATTTTCCTTCAAGACTTCACTTATTCTCTTCCTGGGCAAAACCAATTAGAAAATTCACGACTTTCCATCAGCTGACTGCCATACCCGTTTGAATAGTCCATTTTGCACACATCATCTTGAAAATGGGATATCTGTCCGAATTATGTCTCCAGAAGGGTCTGCCAGTTCCTTCGTCTTTTCGAAGTAGGAATTCCACAATGTTTGGATTGGTTTCCACTTCCTGTCTCATGTGGGTAGTTCAGTCGTCCTCAGGTAATAGTTTCGATTGTCTGACCTTGTTCTCTGCCTTTGCTCGGATGCTCTAGGATCCGGTCTTCTCGACAAGGCATCTGCATAACTATTTGGTCATTCTAGGCGATGTTCGGTATTGGGATGGTAGTGGTTCATATTATCTCTGATGGGTGGATCAGTAGTTCTTATGACTCTGTTGACATAGATGACCCTGTTGACATGTGATGGCCGATCCAATCTGCTCGAAAATTCACTTGATGATTCGGTCCTCGTCGGTGGATAGGGACGTGGGGGTATCCTCTCCCTGCAATATATCTGGATATGTCCGCTCTTACCGCATTTGAAACAGTTTCCTCTTGACCCTCCTGACGATCCTGTCCTCGTAAGTGAGTATGAACGTGGGAGTGACCTCCAAGGTAATGACGAACGTGGTAGTAACCTCACCCTGTAATCTCTTCGGAAATGTCCGCTCCTAACACATCTGAAGCAGTTTTCTCTTGATTCTCTTGGCGATCTTGTCCTCGCAGTTGAGTAGGGATGTGGGGTGTCCTCGCGATGGTTACCTCATCCTGCAATCTATACGGAAATGTCCATTCCTACCATTTCGTTATTCTTGGGTTCCAGTTCATCCAGAAGCCTTAGCATCTGTTCTATGCTTGCACTTTGTTTCTCTTCCTGAAGTGGTTTTTCAATTGATACCACTCTCACTTCCAGCCGTTAGGTGTTGAAAGTCGCGTTTTTGAAGTGTGTTAATCTCAGGGTCCTTTATATTTCGATATCTGTCAACTCGTCAGTGAATGCCTGCACCGCCAACTGTTTCTTCCATTTCTCCGGGATCTCTGGGTAGGCAAGCTGGATCAGCTTCTGTACGTCTGCTTCAAACTCTGCAGACTTCCATCCGATTTCTGCACTCGCATTTTCAACTGTGCCTGGTAGAGCTACTGCCCATCAAAAGTCGGTGGTTTCACGGAATTGTTCGACATTGCAACCCTATCGCGGTGGTCTTGGATTTTCAACGAAGCAACCTGCTTTTTTCTCATGCACCACCCACACTTTATTTGCTTCTTTTTGAACTGTCTTGGCTTCTTTTTTCATATCACTGTCCATTGCTTCCATCGTTTTCCAGACTGTGTTGATTTTGATCCCAATTTCATGAACAGGCCTACAATTTGCCACTCGGTTCTATGTATAATCTGATTACAATTCATTGAAATACGTTCTTATTATGAAACATTTAGATAATGTAAAATAATTCTTTTTTTTCGTTAGAATGCAATGCATAAAAGTCTCAACTCAATCTCAACTGAATTTTGTCTGCCCATTTGAAACGAATTGATTCAACAGTTCTAGCCACTAAGTTTAATATTTTGAATTTTATAGTACTTTTTTCTCGCGTCACGTTCGTAAGATTATTTGCTTAAGAAATAAGTAAATGTTTAATTATTCTTTTTGATATTATTAGAAATATTATTTTTGTCTTACAACTATTTTCCATTGAATATTATCTTCATATCTGAGACTATATATGTAAAACACATTTTTCTTATATGTTACAGGAACAGCAACAAGATACTCTAGACTCCGCAGCACCGAACAATATCTTGAATATGATTATCTGCTTTGCAAAACCGGATGCGGTCCAGCATGTGGCTGTAGAAACAGTGGTCTTTATTCTCCAGCGTGTATTTTTTACAGTGAAGCAATTTTTCGCCGATATAAGACAATGAAGACTCTCAAGCCACAAATTCCAATTAAATTTGGAACCAAGTTTTTTCTTGTTTTGAAGTATATTTTGAATGGTATGTAACCGAAAATTGATAGTTTCATGACTCTCTGTATTTCTGTATTTGTATATGAAAAAATGTGTATGACTAATATAAAAGATTGTATCAATGTTTCCAATTCAAAGTCTCAGTTATTCCATAATTTTTTTCAGAAGTGTATTTTTTGACACCATGAATCTCTAGATTTAATTTTCTTCTAAAATAATAAAGACTTCCACATTCCTCCGAATATTTACAGGGAACTACTAGCATCAATAAAATCTCAATTCTATTGGGAAATTCGTGATCAGTGACCTCGAGAACTCACCAATCCTCATTCTTACAGGAAAACCATTATTACTTACTCACAATTTTCAAATTTCAGTATTGTTTTGGATTTTTTTGACAATGTATTGGTATTCAGCGTCCCCGAAAACCTCAAAGACTTTTTTTCGAAAACCGGTTGTAAAAGAAACTGATATTTTACATATTCTTACGAATACACTACTACACTCTCGTAATCAGGCGCCGCTGACAAACATATTGGAATGTAAACCGCGCGAGGCACGTAGCTCTGACGCATACGAAAGGTTCGAGGTCATTCTCTAAAGTTTCTGGAATATTCTACAGTGTGTGGTGGACGAGTTATTTGGTTGATCAGCTGTATAGTATAGTTAGTGAGTCAGTTGTAGACGGAGAGTTTTTTTATCACATTCACATTAGTTGAATATGAAATCCCGCACCTGACTCACCCAGTGTATATAGTAAGCTAAGTGACCCTAAATCAGATACTTTCTGAGTTATTTGCATTCACTAAGGAAACTGTAATTCCAAACTGCATTGATTCTTGGTCTATTCAGAATAAAAAAAGTTTTACAGGAAACGATATTACCCACTTCCTGCATATTTTATGTAACTTTGAAGAGAATGTGTTTTGATTCCTGAATAGTATCATCGTTCCATAGTGACTGATTTCTCATGAGGTAAGGACACATCTTTGAAACATTGTAAAAATTGCGAATGTTCATAAGAATGTTGTTACAAATGCATTTTTCCAAATGACCGAAATTATTTATATATATATATAATATATAATAATAATAATAATTTAATTCACACAACGCCTTTTGAATTACATTACATATAAGTGGAATACAATAAAAGGAGGAGGGAATAAATTGAAAACCCTACAGTAGAACAAGTCTGTGCGTAGGGCTTGAGTGCAAGTAGCTAGATTGAATGTAATCAATAATTTGAAAAAGTAATAAAATATTCAAACAAACATAGACTAAGGTAAAAGATATATATATATATATATATATATATATATATATATATATATATATATATATATATATATATATATATATATATATATATATATATATATATATATATATATATGTTTTCCTTGAGAAGAATTCCTATTTATTCGAAAATTTAACGGTGTCGAAATTTGGTACAGCACATTAAACCATTGTTCGAATTTCATTACCCAAGTGTCGAATATATGTACCCAAAAAATAACATGAAAATAGTTCATTTACAGACTAATGTAGTTATAGAAAATAAACCACGAAATTATAAGTTGAAGAAAATGTAGTTATTCAAATAGAAAACTAATAAAATTTGAAAGGGGAGTAGGATGATATGTTGCTCCATGATCTTGATATGACCGGAAATAGAACTTTAGAACTAGATCATATAACAGGAATTACATTTTTGGAATCAGAAAGTCACGATTTGTGTTCAGTTGAAAAGGGATTGGCAATAAAAAAGCAGTAAAAAAATTTGTAAGCAATACTTAACTCTATAGGATTTGTATTTTCAGCAAGCAGAACGAAACTAAAAACCAGCTCAGTTTCAAAGATTGTCAGAAAATATAATTGATATAGGACAGAGTTGGAAAACAAGACACCAACATCACAACAAAAACACCTAAATGAGACGATACCTGCAAAACTGACAAAGATGAAACTACTGATAATACTGGGATTGACAGAAACGCCGAGGCTCCAAATAGAAACAACAAATACCATCAAGTTCTTCCTGGACTTGTTATGCCATCAGTATTTAAAACTGCCATGTTTTGGCCGACCGCGTAAAAAAATTGGAACTGTAGAAAGAAAAGGTACAACGTACAATAAGATGCCTGAAAAGCAAACTTTTCAAAGAAAAACGAGGAACAAAATAAAATAGAAGATGAAAAGGAGCAACGGAGGTGCAAGAGAGAGGAAAAGAACAATCGATCAAGAAAATGCGCGCGAAAGAAAAAAGCGATCAAATAACACAAAACTTTGAAAATGGAGACATTCAAGAGTGTGAACTAGCTAATACTCATCAACCAAATGAACATGTGAAGTGAACGATGTTGTGATTACCTATGAACAGGAACTGTACTAAGGCATTATCTCGGAAATCAAAGAGACCGGCGTGAAGGTAAAGACAATATTGTGAAACTAATAAAGTTAAATTACTGGGCATTACATTAGATAATAGACTCAACTGGTCTGCACATATTTCCCAACTGAAGAGAAAACTATCGGGTTCTCTATTTGTTCTTCGCCAATTGAAGAACATTACTAGTGCAGATATATTGAAAACCTCATATTTTTCATGTTTCACTCCCATATTAGTTATGGTGTACAACTTTGGGGAAATTCATGTCATTCCATTCAAATATTTAGATGCAAAAGAAGGCATTGAGAATACTGGCTAATATTGGATACAGGGACCACTGTCAAGAAAATTTCAAAAAACTCAGGATTATGCCATTGCCAACTTTATTCCTATATTATGTTTTGATTGAAATACATAGGAAGAAATCATTCTTGACGAAACAATGTCATATTCACGAACATAACACACGAAACTCTCACCACATTAGATTAAACCGATTTCGTCTTCACCTATCGCAAAAAAATTCCATAGATTACTCTCTATACAATATCTTGCCTCAAAAGTTCAAAGAGCTCAGTCTGAATACTTTCAAGAGGAAATTGAGAAATTATTTGTTGAGGCATTGCTTCTATTCTGTCGATGACTTCAGAACACATTTTTGTGGTATCACACATGTCACTACTTCTCTTTGATTTTCAAAGTTTTTATATTTGTGATCGATGTTATTTGCTTGTTAGTTTTAACACTTTTTGAACATTTTCTACATTTTTATGTGATTTTTAGACGTAAGCCAAACATGACTTGCTACAAACATGTTGTATTATGTAACGTAGTCAAATAAAATATTCTATTCTATTCTATTCTATGCAAGAGTGGACCTAACCATTGGAAATGGCCAAAATGACGAAATTTGGTACGATTTCGAAGAAATCATAAATAAAATTGGTCCACCGGTGCAAGTAAATGGAAGAAACAAGTACATTGTTTGAAACTGAAATCATCATTTCTGAAATTCTCCTTCTTCAAATGTAGAAGTTTATGCTGAGGTTCCCAATTCTGAATAATCACCATTTTTGTATAGGTTTGTATTATTTTCAATAAATGGACTAAAAATTGCTTTGTTTTATTTCAACATGATAAGTAGCATGATTTTTAATATGTGACATCATGCCTGAACATTTTTCTTTATACTATTTGTGCTGTACACTGTTCAATTATCACATGAATATTCAATAAATGGAATGTCTGATTCAGGTATATGTCTTGTGTCGGATATAGGAACACTGTTGAAAATGGGCTCAAATCTTGTCGAATTTGTAGCCAATCTGCTCCGATTGATGTCGAATTCGCGAACGGTGATACTATCAACAAAAATATTATATTTCTGCAATTCTAAACATTTCAGATGTTCTTAAAGAATATCTATAGGAAACAGATATATACTGTTTCAAAACTCTCAAAGCTATTTCAATGTTTATTCTAACGGAATATAAGTCCCACTAACCACTGTCTGAATTAGGATAACTAACCTTATTCAAGATATTTTCTGGGTGTCCAGGATCACTCAACAAAACGTTGCTCCGGAATCGGTACCTACTTCTGACCCACCATGTACATATGATCATAGATTTGACTAACAGAAGCATGTCGTCTATATGTGGTGCGGACACATAGAGGGGTGGCCCGAGTCTCAACACAAAAATAAGACAAATAAAACTATTATATCTCCGTAATCTGGGTAATCCAGTTATAAATCAATTTTAGTTAGTTGATTTACCCCAAAAAAATGAGTGCAGGTTTGCTGACGATCAGACAGTGGCACGCTGGATAGTAATGTGTGTCGAAAGCGCGGCATTTCTTTCTGAATAAAATGTGGTCAGGAGAAAATGAGAACCGCCAACCGGCTAACAAATAAAAATTTATTAATTGAGGTGCTGCAGTTAACGTCGCCAGAGCAGTTGGGAAAATTGAGATATTTTTTTTCTTATGCGGCGTAGAGCTCTCGAGCATGTTGTATCGGTATGATTTATTTGTCAAACGCCAAATTTCTAATGTTGAAACATTTGTTGTCGTCACTAGGAGTACTCATTTATCTATATTTCTCATTTTTTTAAACATTAACCTAAATTTCCAGAGAAAAGAAATTTAGAACATAACTTTTGATCTTCCATTTGCACAATTTTCACACAAGTTGCTCCAGAATACGGGTGGTCAAATGTCACGGTACGACCCTGTATTCGAAGTTCGGCATGTACCCAGAGTATGTATTTATGTAATAAATGATAGTTTAAAAACTAAAGAACACGCTTTAATAGAAAACTAAACTAAAAAGTAGAAAATAATTTTAAATGAGTTTGAAATAAGAATACAGTGATTAACAACAAATTTATTTCATCGAAAAAAGCGTGGGATGCTTGATGTCAATTGTTGTTAATATTTCATGGACAGATATTGGTAAAAGTAGAATCATTATGAAAATATCTTAAAAAGCACCCCACGCTTTTTTACGATGAAATAAATTTGTTGTTAATCACTGTATTCTTATTTCAAACTCATTTAAAATTATTTTCAACTTTTTAGTTTTGTTTCCTATTAAAGCGTGTTTTTTAGTTTTTCAAACTATTATTATTATTATTTAATTTTTTTAACTATTATTCTCCAATTTTGAATAGAATCGGACCATAATCACAAAATTCGTCCGCCATTTTAGAGCTGCCATCTTGAATCCTCCAATTTTGACAAAATAATCATAATCTCCGACCCCAAAAACCCCCACATACCAATTTTGAATAGAATTGGACCATAATCACAAAACTCGTCCACCATTTTGGAGCCGCCATCTAGAATTTTTCAATTTTTACAAAAGAATCATAATATTGGACCCCAAAAACCCCCACATACCAATTTTGAATAGAATCGGACCATAATCACAAAACTCGTCTACCATTTTGGATCTGTCATCTTGAATTTTTCAGTTTTGACAAAAGAATCATAATCTCTGACCACGTAAACCCTCAGATACCAATTTTGAAGCGAATCGGACCATAATCACAAAACTCATACGCCATATTGGAGCCGGAATCCCGGGTCTTGAATTTAGAAAAAAAAGTGTAAGGTATAGGTCGAGGTACGGAAGGCTGAACACCATATCGACCCCCCTAAAATCTACAATAATGAATTTACCTGTACGAATAGCTAGCGATAAAAAACTTAAGATAACTGATATCAAACACCCCACGCTTTGTTTACATAAGAGGAAAGATTTTGGTCAATGACTTATTTTCATTATTTTTTTTTTGTCCATATTGCTATATAACTGTGTTTTTTTGTTTTTCTAAACTAATTTTTTTATTACAGTGTCAAGAGGCGTCAGTTTCCGACAGCCTGGCAATTACGAATTGTTTTAATGCACAGTGTTATACCCCTATAACAAACATCTTCAACTTTATTCTCTAAAGCAGGTGAATATCATCTGAAGTTTGGCCATTTACTTACATACTTCAAGGCTTATGATATTGAAAAAAGTATATCTGGTGGATTCGGAGTGTCTACTGAGTTACATTCATGATTTAGTAAAGAAGTTCTCCTCTTCATTCGAAATATTCGTAAAATTGCAGGATATTAATTAATTTATAAGATTGCGCATATTATATTTCACTTGACATTTCAACACAAAATTGATTACCGAATCGCAAATCAACCCAGAAATATTGTTACTTTATAATATGTTCATATGATTAAGGAGGTGAATTTTAATGCATGTTGTACCATATTGATAAAGTAAATAAAAAATGCTTGCTCATGGTTTTTTGCATGATTTTGATCTTATTCTCCATTTTGATGAGTACCTACATATGATTTCTATAATGATATGTAATAAATTACTATTGCAGTGTTATGGTTATTTGCCACTTCTTTCTGAGCCTCAGTAATAATAATAATAATAATATAAGTTTATTCACTAAGAAACAAGAGTATTTATATAATGAAGGTGGTTATAGTAAATAAACATGGGGTACCACAGAAGCTTTAGTTTCGATGGACTATCGCTTGTACGTAGAAAAAAAAAAAAAATTATGACAAAAGTAATGTAGTGTAATAAATAAATAAATAATATAATATAAATACACATAAACATGCAATATTTAGGGTACTAGTAGGGTAAATATATAATTAACAGTGGGGTTTTATGTTAAGACGAACGGGACATATAATAGATTTAAAGCAGATTTATGTACACACACATAAACATATATATATATACATATACATATACACATGTACAAATATATACATACATACATACACACCTACATACATACACACACACATACATATATATATATAAAATCATAGCATCAATTATGGAGCCATTCATACCGTTTTATGTTTGAGATCATTAGGGTAGTATGGAGTTGGTGTTTTTTTTTTAGTGTTGATATTTCTGGTTAATAAAATCGTGTATATTATTTCTTTCAATAATAGAAATCCAGTTAATATTTTTTTTTATAAAAGTTTAAATTATTTATGCTCTTTGTCGGGCTAGGTATCATGCTGTATCATGTGCTATGACATTGTCAATGTGCAAAAGTTAGAAATATTACTTTTTTCTATTTCTCTTGAACGATTTCACAGAATCTGAATACCACATTTTAGAGCATGCGAGTTTTTGTCGTCTTATGATCAAATCTTGTTTTCTCAGTGTAGTTAGAGAAACTTTTGTTTCTATGCAGGTGCTTCTTCAGTAGTTGATGTATCAATGTTTATTCAAGCAAATTTGATATTGAAGAGACACTGATGACGGGTTTCTTTCTTCAGTTTTTTAGTGTATCGAACGTAGCTTACATACAAAAGACATTCGAAGTTATTTGTTGGGAAATGGTGTACACTGGATTGTTAATGCAGGCTATCAAATAAAGACTTACGTTCAGTCCCGTCAAGGCTAAGGATACCAGCTTACTACGTTTACTCTCTAAAGATAACTTGAGAGGCACAAAACATACTGATCTAAGCTCATGTGATGAAGTCCTCATTAAATGATTTTGTGCTGCCAGCAAATCTGGAAAGATATCCGATTAGGAAATAGCCCTTCACAATTCACTCTCTCACCATGTGCTTCTTGTGCCCTTTGTTTCAGATTGGTCAATTTCGACCCGGTGGCCTCCTTGACTATATTCAATAATAAATCCTCCATTTCCGGTTTATGAGATTGTTCCGTTTACGACGAGACCATATTGCGGACTAAATAGTGCCGGTTGCCTCTTTTCCCCAATGCGCATTTTCCCATCGAGAAAATCAATACCATATCGTGGGTTGAATCAACAAGTTCGCAAATGGAGTTGAAATGAAGTGAACGATTTAATGAAGTGTAGAATAAAGTGCGTTGAGGATTGATTACGATTTGATACTGAATTTCATATATTGGTGATAACAGTAGTTTAAAGAAACCACAACGTACGCGATTATGACTCATTCGTTCGTAATAATCATTAGCCTTCCTCTTCCGTACTATATGAAAATGTACACAATATTCCAGTAGTAGGTGCATTGAAACTTGCCGGTTGTGAAATGACGTAACGGGATTTTTGCAGGAATCACTTATGAGTAATTTGCACAATGGGGTGCGTTCGAAAAAAATATCTGTAAATTTGTTGAAAATTGACCAAAGAACCTGCTTCAGAGCTGTAGATTAGTTTGTGCATAATGAATTTTGGAAATCAAGGATGAATCTCAAATTATTTTACTTGACATCGACCAACTTAGATTCTCCCACCAGCGGAAGAGCACGTAAATACACTTTAACGTTCAAAATACTAAAATGTATTGAATGAATCATATTTCACATTTTTACACATTTAATAATATGTACAATTCCAGAAAAGTGAGTGTACTTATATGGCTAGTGCTTCCATTCTAGACACCAGAAAAAAATCGCTTTTGTAGATATGTGGATACAGAAATATTGATGCTCAAAGGTAGCCGCTGTTTACATCTCCGCATAAATGAAACGAATTCCAAAATGGAATTACAAGCACTTTCCATGTGATAATGAAGAATATCACCATTTTTTTTATTTTTACCTCACAATAAACTCTATTAAAAATTAAAAAATATGGTAAAAATATTTTTTTTATACGTTTTTAGTTTTCGAAATATTTAATTGTTTAGCTAGGCGTGCGACGACGCGGAGTCATGGCCGCTGTGACGTCACTGTACAACGGTCGTTTAGTGCGTGCTCTGCTTCCGAGCTGTGTGTATGAAGTTTGCGTCGAAAATTGATAAAAATGTCGAATCCAGAAACTAGAAAATCGTGTATTGTGCCAAAGTGTTTAAATAAAACTACTAATGCACCCGAAAAGTTGTTTTTTATTGTTGCTTTCGAACCTAAAAGTCGAAAGAAATGGATGAAAATCATGATGTTCTGGGGTGATTCGGCATTTCACTGTACAAATATCTCTTTTAACTTTTACATATCCAATAGCGTCGTCGCCGAAGCTCTTTCTAGCCGATCTAAAATAAAATAAACATAAGTTGATCTAATATATAAAAAATAAAATACGGTAAATATAAAGTTACTCTACACATGCACTCTGAATATAGGGAAAAAACTTTTCTTACGTGTTTTTGCCTCCTGAACACGAAAAATGCGGCGGTCTCATACCGTTCCCGAGTAAGAAAACTTACTTCATTTTCAAGCACCGTTGTCTCGCACAAAAATCACTCACAATGCCCCTTTTTTTACCAGCATTAACAATACACCCTAAATCACTTATTTTCGGCACAACTTTGCACAAAATATTGTCGTTTTTATCGAAAAAATCCTCCTTCTTAGACAGTTCCAAATGAAGAAATGTCATACTTTGACAGATGGAATTTAGTAACTTTGCCTTATGTTTCATGTTGGTGATAAATGAATCCCCGCCAACTTTCAAATTCAAATGTGAGCATTTATGTGTGCAATTGTTGTGGGCGGTGATTCATTTATTACCAACATGAAAAATAAGGCAAAGTTACTAAATTCCATCTGTCAAAGTGTAACATTTCTTTATTTGAAACTGTGTAAGAAGGAGGATTTTTTCGATAAAAACGACGATATTTTGTGCAAAGTTGTGCCGAATATAAGTGATTTAGGGTGTATTGTTTTTGCTGTTAAGGAGAAGGTGGCATTTTGAGTTATTTTTGTGCGAGAAAACGGTGCTTGAAAATGAGGTATTTTTTTTAAAGTTCTCCAACTCGGGAACGGTATGAGACTGCCGCATTTTTCTTCCGGATTCGTGTTCAGGAGGCAAAAACACGTAAGAAAAGTTTTTTTCCCTATATTCGGAGTGCATGTGTAGAGTAACTTTATATTTACCTAAAATACATAAAATGCACTTATCCACGATCACATTAAAGAGGAAATTAATATGAGAGGTTATCCATCTTAGCTTAATAATATTTAATAGGTGTAGTCGCGTGCATCCTAATAATAACCTACTTTTAAAAAAATATTTCAAATTCAAATTTTTAAAGTTTTGTACCTCTGGTACATAATGTTCAGGTTAGGTTTACTATGTTAATTTTTTGTTACATTACTTATAAAAAAAATACAGAATGTAAGTCATGAAACTATGTAGGCATTCTTCCTTCTCAGGAACTTAATGTCAAGTAAGATGTTCATAGTATCAATATGACGTATGACGTACATTTATAAAACACTAGTAATGAGAAATATGTACTTATAGGGATCAAAAGATTTATGATAAAAAGTAAAATGTTATTGAGTAATACTTACTTTTGCATTTTTACTCCTCGCATTTCGGCGGCCAAGAAATAGTGAGCAACCATTAACCCGTCTATTTCAGGCAAGATATCAGATTGTCCTTCTTCAAAACCGTCATCCATATCTAATATTATACTTATAACACTATTGTAACACTGATTCACATAAAAACTTAAGTTAAAAACGTTATTGTGGTCGAACATCCGATAGCAAAGCAATGATTGAGTGAACGGTGAGAACGTTGTGTTGTGGAATGACGTCACTAACTCGCTTGATTGAAATAAAACAAAAACATGTGTATTTCTAAACATTTAGGCTATACGGTCATAAAGTTTCAAGTCAACAGACCCAGTGACATTCTTCATTTGCAAAAATTCAGATACAAAATAATTCTAATATCAGCCAATGTTCGAAAACGCATGGAGACTGGGCCGCAATGGTGAAAAGAGATGCGATACGAAGCTTGCACACTGCTTTAATTCGCGTTATTTCGGGTATGAACACGTTTATATAAGCTGTTATTTACATTTGATATTTTCAATTTAAACATATTTAAAAAAAAATATTATGAATATTGTGATGATGTGAGGGTTGTTATCACTTCCCAAATAAAAGTCGAAGTAAACAATTCTGAAGGTTTATTCTCACTGCTGTGCTACAAGATAAAAAACGAAAACAACACAAGAACTAATCTGGGTCGGCACCGAACATTATTTCTATCTATGCGTATAATATTTGCCAAAATTTATGAAAACAGATTTTTAAGAACTATTGATTTTTCTTAGGGAACACCAAAATGTTTCTGCAGGAAAATAAGCGTTAGTATATAATATAGACAAGCATATATCCATTGAGTTGCCTAGTCCTGGCGAGCCGATATGTCTAGAAAAATATAAATATCTAGGTCATTTCCAATTGCCCGTTTTTTGGAGATATTTTGAAATATGTTTTTTTTTTTGTAAAAACACAGGAGTACATTTTTGTAGAATTTTTACAGAAATATATTTATCTGAAGAAAAATAGAAAAAATTAAAATGACTGATGAGTTTTTCAAATTTGGGTCTCTAATACATTCCTGCATAAAAACATAATTTTTTTCGAAATATATACTATTATATACTACTTCCGGTTCAACAGAAAGTCGAAATAACTTCTTGCTGATTTAAATGACCTATTTCTCTACACTTATCTGCCTGCTTAGAGTAGGTAACAAAATGGCTACATACTGAATATACAAAAGTTTTAGAAAATATTTGTTATGTAGTCGGGGGCAACTCTGGACGTGTAATTCAGTGGACATCACCAAATTTCACTAGAGTGCCAAACTTTTGGATTATGACGAAAAATATGCCAATTTTTTTGAAAAAATACGATTTCAGGCAATTTTCCGATGTCATATCGAAAACTTATTGCGCCGTTGTTCCTATCTCATTCGATTACTCCTCTGACAGAAATGTGGTTTTTATTGGGAAACATTTCTGATAACCTGTACCGAGATGGCCTTTAAAGCAATGTTGGAATTTGAATTGAAATTTTTTCGATTTGAAAGTAGAAAATTCCATTTGTTATGTAGTCGAGGGCAACTTTGGACGGGTAACTCAATAGACACCATCAAATTTCACTAGAGTGCCAAACTTTTGGATTATGACGAAAAATATGCCAACTTTTAGCAAAAAATACGATTTTGGGCAATTTCCCGATGTCATATCGAAAAACCTATTGCGCCGTCGTTCCTATCTCATTCGAATACTCCTCTGACAGAGATGTGGTTTTTATTGGGAAAATTTTTGATAACCTGTACTGAGATGGTGTATAAAGCAATGTTGGAAATTAAAGTGAAATTTTCTCGATTTGGAAGGAGAAAATTCCATTTGTAATGTAGCCAGAGGCAACTTTGGACGTTCAATCCAATGGAAACCATCAAATTTAACTAGAGTGCTAAACTTTCGAAATATGACGAAAAATATGCCAATTTTTAGGAAGAAATACGATTTTAGGCAATTTCCCGATGTCATATCGAAAAACCTATTGCGCCGTCGTTCCTATCTCATTCAATTACTCCTCTCTGACAGAACTGTGGTTTTTATTGGAAAAAATTTCTGATAACCTGTACTGAGATGGTGTATAAAGCAATGTTAGAATTTAAAATGAAATTTTCTCGATTTGAAAGGGGACAATTCTATTCGTTATGTAGTCGGGGGCCACTTTAGACGTGTAATTCAATGGACACCTTCAAATTCCACTAGAGTGCCAAACTTTTGGATTATAACGAAAAATATGCCAATTTTTAGGGAAAAATACGATTTTAGGCAATTTCCCTATGTCATATCAAAAATCCTAGTGCGCCGTCGTTCCTATCGCATTCGATTACCCCTCTGACAAAAATGTGGTTTTTATTATGGAAAATTTCTGATAACCTGTCCTGAGATGGTCTATAAAGCAATATTAGAACAGTTCTTCTCGAAGGTGCCCGATGCGAAATTATTGAAAGAAATTCCATAGGAGTGCCAAATGATTTAGTAAAGGCGATGCACAAGACTTTTATAACTTCTGAATGGAAAAATGATTTTGTTAAATCTGTCATAGTGATCTAGATAAAATTTATAAATGAAAAGTGTCAAAATCTAAAATGGACGACGAGAAAATTCCACTTGATGTGTGGATAGGAGTAATTTTGGACGTACAATTCGATGAGCATAATGTTTCTGCAGGAAAATAAGCGTTAGTATATAATATAGACAAGCATATATCCACTGAGTTGCCTAGTCCTGGCGAGCCGATATGTCTAGAAAAATACAAATATCTAGGTCATTTCCAATTATCAGTTTTTTGGAGATATTTTGAAATATGTTTTTTTTTGTGAGAACACAGGAGTACATTTTTGTAGAATTTTTACAGAAATATATTTATCTGAAGAAAAATAGAAAAAATTTAAATGACTGATGAGTTTTTCAAATTTATGTCTCTTAATACATTCCTGCATAAAAACATAATTTTTTTGAAATATATACTATTATATACTACTTCCGGTTCAACCGAAAGTCTAGATAACTTTTTGCTGATGTAAATGACCTATTTCTCTTCACTTATCTATCTGCCTGCTTGGAGTAGGTAACAAAATGGCTACATACTGAATATACAAAAGTTTTAGAAAATATTTGTTATGTAGTCGGGGGCAACTCTGGACGTGTAATTCAATGGACACCATCAAATTTCACTCTCGAAGGTGCCCGATGCAGAGTTTTTGAAAGAAATTCCATAGGTGTGTCAAATTATCCAGTACAGGCGATGCACAGGACTTTTATAACTTCTGAATGGAAAAATGATTTTGTTAAATCTGTCATAGGGATCTTGATAAAATTTATAAATAAAAAGTGTCAAAATCTAAAATGGACCACGAGAAAATTCCACTTGATGTGTGGATAGGAGTAACTTTGGACGTACAATTCGATGGGCATAATGGGAACCGCCTAACGTGAAAGATTTTCGAAATATGTCAAAAACTGTCTTTATGGCATTATTTCGACCCATACGGTAAAACCGTTTTGACCAACATTATTTTCGAATTCAAATACTCTATACCCGTTAGTTAAGAGAAATATTTCTAAAAATGGCTGGTGGACCAAATGATAAATCGGTGTTTTTCGCTTTCTTTTCCAGCGAATAAGGATGGTGCGTTCAACTTTTTGAGATCATAAATGAGTTGTACGTTTCAATACATTTCCTTTGATATTCCTCTCGGTGGTATTAATTCAAGTCGGAGAAGCAATTTTTTTTGTGAAAGCCGATTTTTCAAGGTCTTATCGAAAAGCCAATTGCACCAGCGTTTTTTCGTGCCAGATGAAATTCCTCAATATGATTTGACGAATGAAATTTTGATCTAACCCAAGCTGGGGTAGCCTTGGTTTACCAACTACACAGAAAAAAACAAATTGTTGAATCAAATAAAATTAATTTGAATCAAACAAATAAATGTGTCGTATATGCATGACAAAATATATTCGGATCAAATTCAAAGTTCCAATCAACTGAAACTAATTTGCATGAACCAAATATTTTATTCGACCAACTCCATTCATAATTCAGAAATGTTGTTCCAACCATGTATTATTTTTTTGAATCGAATAATCAGATCTACAAAATTTGCTGATTGATTTGACAGAAATATTCATTCAAACAAGTATTTATATCGAATGGGTCAATTCAATAAAATGTCAATCCATCAAAATAAGCTGATCTCTTTACTGAAAATATTTATCCAAATGAGAAATCATTTTATTAATCCAATTAATTGACAAATATGACAATCGAGCATGAGAGCCTACACCGGACATTTAAGTCCCGACGTTGCAACGAAATAAGTTGGCTTTGCTATTCGGTAATATTATCTAAGTCAGGGTCAGTTGTGCGAACGCTTTGCAATCTAACGCATATTATATTTGAATTGATCAATTTCCGTTGTTTGATTCAAATACATATAATATTTGTAATGAAACAAACTTTCATTCAATATGAGTTGGAGATTGTTTCAAGAGATGAACATATATTCAAATCAAAGAAATGTTAGCATTGCATTGAGAAATCCATTTTGTCACCGCAATATAATTATTCCATCAATCGAATACACCTGTGTTTTGGGATGAATTTTATTAAGTTAGGTCAAGCCAATAACAGTAACCAAATACATTTTGTTGAATTAACGAATCCTTTTTTGCTCTTCTGGTTCCAACCGAGAAAATTCTACTTGATATGTGGATAGGGGTAATTCTGGACGTACAATTTGATGGACACTATGGAAACATCCTAACGTAAAAGATTGTCGAAATATGACGGAAAATATCAAAACTAAGCTGAACTTTTTCGACAAAAAAAGTTTTATAGAATTAATTCGACCCATACGGAAAAATCCGTTTCGACCTGCATTGTTTTCGAATACCCCATACCCGCGAGTTTGGAGGAATATTTCTAAGAAGGGCTGACAGACCGAATAATCAATCAGTGTTTTTCGCCTTTCTAGCGAATATGGATAATCCGCTCGAATTTTTGAGATCATACATGAGTTGTACGTTTCAATAGCTTTCTTTTGATATTCCCCACTCGGTGGTATTAAAATCAAGTCTAAATAGCAATTTTTTTGTGAAAAGTCGGATTTAGACCGATTTTCAAGGTTCTAGCGAAAAAACAATTGTACCAGTGTCTTGATCTAACCCAAGGTGGGGTAGCCCTGCTTTGCTAACTATGATTTTAAAGAACAACTTTTCCGGTTCGAACCGGGAAAATTTTACTTGATGGGTGGAAAGGGGTCAATTTGATGACCACTATGGGAATCGCCTTACGTGAAATATTTTCGAAATATGACCAAAAATATCTAACCCAAGCTGAATTTTGTCGACAAAAACTGTTTTTATGGCAATATTTCGACACATACGGAAAAACTGTTTTGACCGGCATTGTTTTCACATTCGAATACCCCATTCCCGTGAGTTTGGAGGAATATTTCGGGAAATGGCTGGCGGACCGAATGATAAATCACTGTTTTTTGCCTTTCTAGCGAATATGGATGGTCCGCTCAACTTTTTGAGATGATAAATGAGTTTTACCTTTACAATATATATGAACTACATTGAAATAACTATCTTTCAAGTTCAATACCCTAATGTAAATAATATTTATGAGCATAAGTTCACCTCCTACTTTTCAACCATTCTATGAGAGGTGTGAATATATCAGATGAATTCAGAATTATTTTTTTTAATCACTTTTATTTAACTCTTTTTAGTCATTCATGAAATCCGTCATCTTATTGAATTCTTACAAAAATTGATAATCTCCGAGCCCCCAAAAACCCGCATAACAATTTTGGATGGAATCGGCATAGTAACAAAACACATCGCCATCTTGGAATCCCATCTTAACTTCATGAATTTCGACAAAAAATTCATAATATCCGTCCCCGAAAACCCCAGATACTAATTTTGAATAGAATCGGACCATAATACAAACTCCGCCATCTTGAACCCATTTTAATTTTATGAATTTTGACAAAAAATTCATAATCTTTGACCTCAAAAACTCCCCAAATAGCAATTTCGAATCGAATTGGACCATAAACCCAAATCTCGTCCGCCATTTTGTTTTAATCGGACAACTACAAGTGAGTCAAATTCAACTTGTAAGATTTGATTACACACATCGGGACAGGTGAAATCAAATAAAAGCTTCTAATGATATATTTGGTTTTCAGCTGAGTTCGTTCCTGAGCGTGGACTATATAGTTCTCAGTAGATAAATTTACGAAAAATTGATATGTGGATTGATTGACAGAAAAATGTCGTGGCTTATCTGTATTTTTCAACTCTCTTCTTGCCGCGAGGCTCCAGCACCGCCTCCCAATCAGAGACCAAGGGTTGGAGTTTTTAACCTTTTAAGTCGAGTTCGTCCCCCATACATTTGTAGAAACTTAGAATTTGCGGTGCCTCCCCTTATTTTCCTCTAAGGAAATTGGGAACTAGGTGATAGTTCTGGTTCGTAATAATTTCCACTGGTTTTTTCACTTCGTAACTTCCAAACGCAAATATTCTGTGATTTCTTTCCCATAATTTCCAGACGGGAAAATACGGACATGTATTATTCACCTGAGATATAGTCAAACGTCAAACGACACCCCCTTACTGAATTTTCGGTGCCTTTCTTTAAATTGATGTAAAAAATCGCGAATGATAAATCTGAAAACGAGAAATTCAATAAACAATACGAGTGATGATGGGAAAGAAAAATAATTTAAGAACGCTCTTTTCATCATTCTCCTGCTCCGACCGAATATACTTCAGTTTTCGTATTTTCAATTCTTACTCTAAAACTCCGCTGACTGGGATAATAATCTAGGATTTTAACCATGTATAAAGGCATGTGTGCCTTCACTATTTTCGTGTTACAACCTTCGGTCCAGACCATATCGAAGGCTTTCTTCATGTCCAACAGTACCATGACCGTATTTTGCCCCTGGTGGAAGGTGTGAGGTAGTAGATCATCCACCCCTCCTGAATCCGAACTATTCCTCCGGGATGAGTTTCATCCTTTTCTCCAGGCGGACAAAACGCTTAAGCAGTATTTTATCGATAATTTTCGCTACAGTACTCCATAGGGAGATGGGCCTGTAGCCATCTACCTTACTTTTGTCCTTTCCTTGTTTTAGGATAGGAATGATAATTGCTTGTTTTAAGCATTCTGGGTAGTACTGGAACTTAATAATGCTGTTTATTAGATAAACTAGCTGGACGACTGACTTTCTGAGCAGATTCCTGAGCAGAACTGCGTCAATACCGTCTGGCCCTGGGGCCTTAGTTTTTGGCAATTTATTCATGATTTCGGTAACTTCTTCGTAGTTAGTTATCATCCTTACAAGTGTTCCAGGGTTGATTTCGAAGTGTGCCATTTATTAACCTCTTTCGCGATAACTGTGTCTCATTTCTGTGTATCGGTTGTATCTGCAGGAGTGACATGAACATCGGCGAACAATTCCACCTTCTCACAATCGGACATCGCCCGTGTTGGACCACTCTCTATGGTTGGCATGGGCTCGTATTTGTTCTTGACACGTTTTGCCATCCTCCATAGAGAGTTGTCCCTCACGTCAAGCTTCTCCAGTTTCCTCTTCCACGATTCATTGTTGAAGCTCTTTATTTCTCTCTTTATCACATTGGCAATACTCTGATGGTTATCTCTGTGAATAGTGTTGCTAGTTTTATGCCACTTTTTCCTTTTCCTCTTTTTGAGGGTTATGAGGTTCCTTATGTGCTGTGGAAGAGGATCCCGATCACCTTGTACCACTATCGTTCTGGTAGTTTCATCTCTGTATATCATTAATGTATTTATTTACCTCTAGGTCTATTTTCAATCGACGAAACCAAAAAGGAGGTTCTCTAGTCGACGCGTATTTTTTTTTTTTATGTATGATCACGCATAACTTTTCACAGAGCAGTTCGATTACGATGATTCTTTTTTCATTTTCATACTTCGAAGTTGGTCCCATTTGAATTTTGAAATCCATCCCTAAGGGAAGCAAAATTGATTACTTCTTCAAAGTAATATTCGATAATTGTTTGTTTGGCGCCGACTCAAAATTAGTTTTTTTTTATGTTCTGGTTCCCACGAAAAGGGATATCATTAAGACTAAGAAGGTTTATTTTATTTTTAGCTTTTCAGTTGATTTTTTTGTCGATTTAATTTTTGTTAAAAAGTTTTTATATCTTTTGTTATTTTTGGGTTGATTATTGTTTTGTGGTTCATCAAAATTGTGGACGCGACCCAGTCTGTGCTCCTAAGATCGTGGAGTTTTCTAGTGACTCTAGGGTTACTCCTGTTGTTAAGCAGGAACACGACCGGGTCGTGATCAGAAGTTAATGCGTTAACGGTGTTTGAGTCTCGGAGATCACGAACATTGTTATTGATTACCAGATCGACAGTGGTAGGCGAGGTACCCATTGTTTGGAAAGTGGCTCGGTTGCTCAGGAAACTCTATAATGACATTATTGTTCTCCGAGTATTCCCACAATGTATGCCCGTTTCTGTTTGACTGATTGACACAGTTCCACTCAGGACGTCTAGCGTTTAAGTCTCCAAGGATGACATTATCAGGTCCAGTAAATTTGTTTCTAGGTTGGTTGTAAATTGAGAACGAGCAAGTGCCATTCTCTAAGCTAATCCCTACATGCAGAGCTAGAACTAGGATTCTAGCGCCTGTGGCGAACTTTCAAAATGCGCCCTTGATGATATTTATTTTTCAATAATAACATGTTTTTCATAATCCATATTTATTGATTATATCTCGAATTTAACTTTGTTTATTCACAAACATTCACACATTCACAAACCTAAAAATGAATGGAAAATGTTGAAAAAAACAGTTAGTTATTCTATAAATGTTATTTACATATATAAACATTGATCACTTTAATAAAAAGTATAAAAACATGAAGAAAACAGAAAACAAATGAATGAATAAATAAATAAAGAATAAAGGAATGAATATTTTCATCAACAACAATAAAAAATTACAATAATATATTCTTTGGGAATCAATAAACTAAAACTTCACTTTTCTTGCTTCAGTTTCTGCGAAAACATCAATGATGTCATCGTAGCATTCTGAACCGCTAGCAAATCAGTTCTCTCTATTGATAATTGACTTGTCAACTAGCCTCTTTAGTTAGGAATGTCCTGATAGCTGTGTCAAGATTTGGATATATCGTTTGAAGCGACAATTCAGGCATTTTCCGAAGTATATCAAGAGCATTAATTTTGTCCAATTCAGTAAACATCGCAGAAGCTTGAAATTACATTCATATGGATCCAAATCGGAACTATACTTCAAAGCTAGATCTGCAATTTTCTGCTTCAACTCAACCAGCTCATCCAGTGAAGACTCTTAGAGATTCCTTCCAAAAAGTGTCGAAGTCTTCGGCAACCTATGATAAAGCACTGATATTGAGTCTGAAACTTGAAGGAGTTCCTTTTTCCAATAGACTTTTCTGATAATGAATTGATTATGATTTCATTAGAACGCCTCATCATTAGCTTCTTCTGCGCCCATTTCTTGATTTTTCTTTTCCCCTTCTCCAAAATTTGGTTAATATCAATCGTTTCAGCGAATGATTTTAAAGACTCGAAAAATCAGATCCATAATTGAGAATATCATCTGATAGTCCTTTATCATTCTTGCACCATTCTCAACATCTAATCTTTGGTTTTGTAGATCTTTATTAATTTTATTAATATTTTGTAGTACTTCATCATAAATCATTAAAAGTAAATTGCTTCATGGACTTCAACAAAAGTTTTGCACCTTCTGAGATATCTCTATTCCAATTACTTCCGCTGGGCATCTCTCCAAGAATATATATCACAATTTTGAACTGCGTTCCTAAAGTATGAACGAATAATATTTGTAGACAATCTTGTGTCACTAGATCCCTTGATACTTATTTTCAATTTCTTTCAAAGTGAATCCCATAGTTGAATTCACAAACAAATTGGTTACTTGCTGAACCATTCCAAAAAAAGGCTTTATTTTAGCTGAAAATTCTAGTCTGGACACCTTTATAGTTGCCCGCCATATTTCTAGCATTATAATAGGACTGACCTCTGATATTTCCCTAAACCATCCACTTTCAGTTTTTCCTCGATCATATTGGCGGAGCTTCTCCAGTATGCTCACGAGTTGTTATATAATCGAGAAAACTTTCTTCACTACTGCACTTATTGGAATCAATTTCAACATTTCTACATGTGATACATTTGGTGTACAGTCGAATAAAATTGAGAGATATGTGTCTTTATGTATGTTGGCTATGTTTTCTAATTTTTGTGGAAACCAAATGTACCAACTCATCTCGTATCTTATGAGAAATATAAGTAAAATAGAAATTTACACATGTTGCGCCGCCCCCAGGTCGCTTGAGCCTGTGGCAAATGCCACATTTGCCACACTCTCAGTATGGCCCTGCCTACGTGTTCGATAGAAGTTCTCCTAGCTTGAATTTTGTTATATGCAATACCATTTCTATGTGCCCTATGTGCGTTGTGCCTGTCAGCCCTAACTATCGTAAATCCTCTCAGCCTAAGGCCATGCTCCTAACGGAGCTTGGTCTCGGACAGAAGCATTATATCGACGTCATGGGTATTAATGAAGTCAACAAAAAGTGAATACTTATTGTTGACTCCATCGATATTCAATATACCTTTATTATCATTAAAACATATCATCCTACCCCATTGCAAAGTTGTGGAAAGTCATCAACTGTTCTCGTTTACACTTAGGTTATTAGGTTATCAAGCGCTTTTATCATTTTTGGGATATTAATTGATTCTTCTGATCTTTTAATTCTGTTCGTTATACCTTCTAGGCAACTATTTTTTCCACCGAACCCGCGCGATTCTTTGAGCTCGCCTGTGTTGGAAGGGATGGGTAACCAGGGGTTGCTTGGATCTCCCTGGGTCCTTTTCTTTGGTGATTGACCACTTGAGTCGCCTCTGTTCGACTCGGAATGCGTCTAGTTTGCTCACGTTGATTTGTCTCTTCCGTTCTTCTTTCTGCTCTTCTGCTCTATTGTTCCAGGCGTTTCCTTTCGGAATTGGGGCGGAAACATATTGCGTTTTGCTGGTTTTGTGTCTGTTGGAGTTGGCATTCCTTTCATCGATTAGTTCCAGCCTTTTTAGGTAAACAGGGCATTTTGAGTAGTTAGCGGTATGATTTCCCTTGCAATTTGAATAAATCGGGTTGTCTCTCTAGGTTTTGTGCAGAGTTGGAATTCGTGAGGGCCTGCGCATTCCATCCATTTTACTTTTCTTTGGCAATTGGAGGTGGTATGCCCCCACATTTGGCAGTGGTACCACCTCCCTGTCATTTCTTCGGTTCTCCCATTTTACGACTGTGATTCTTCAAAAACAACGAGACGGTGTAGTTTGTTGGGGTAACGACTAAATATAGTACTTTCATTGTACTGAGCCTATACACTTTTTTGGGTGGTATGTTATATTCGCTAAGGAGTGCATCATTTACATCATCTGGTTCAGGAGCCTGATCTAACCCTTTTGATATGAATGCATGGGTTTTTTCTGCACTGGCCGTGAATGAGTGGTATTCGTATCCCCCTTCCTTGAGTAGTTTCTTTATAATGTTGGAATCCTTGCTTTTTGCATATATCATAGTACTATTAGGTTTATGTTCTATGATGAACTGTTCTTTACTAAGCTCGCTGAGGATCCTTTTTGTCCAATTCCTTCGCTGTAACCCTCGGAGGGCCCTGCTTCCATTTCTTCGTTTGATGGTCCAGGCTGTGGTAATGCTTGGAATTTATTAGAAATTTCTTATTCTATCTCTGGTAGTCACCCTTTGCCTTGGGAGTTTTTGGGTTGATTGGAATTTTCCTTCGTAACTTTGTGAATTCTTCCTTTCTTTTCCCCTTTATTGTTGTCTTGAGGATTTGTCCAGTAGGTTGTTGAGACTTTCTATTTCTTCTTCTCTATCTTTTTTGTATCGTTCAATGGACTGGTTATATACCTCCTCTCTCATCACCTTTTTGAGAAGGTCTACATAATGTCCTCTATTTCTGCATTAAATACTATGTTTTTGTTGTGTTATTTCTGTGAGATTTGATGCATTCTCTTGTATATCGTCTTGGATTTTTTCCAGCCTTTCGTGGTGGTTGGGAATTCTTCTAAGTTCTAGGGTTGGTAATTATTTCTGGAGTTTTGAGATTACCGTCCCTTTTTTGTTTATGCTTTCTAGCTTTTCTATTCAATGTTGTATTATTTTCTTTTGTTTTTCTCTTTCTCCAGCTCTCTTTGTTTGTTTTCTTCTGTTATTTTTTTTTTTCCATGTTCACATTAACGGAGGTTCTCTATTCATTGAATATTTTATCGGCTTTCATTAATGTCTTTCTATTTCGCATTAAATACTGAGTTATGCTTCGTTTATTTCTGTGATATTGATGTCTATTCTCTTGTAAGTCTGATTTTCCAGTTCGTGGTTGCAAGGAACTAGCTTGAAGTTCTAGGGTTGTAATGATGTTCTGAGTTTGAGATGTACGTGCTTTGATGTTACTCTTTCTAGCTTTCTGATCTTCAATATTGTTTTTTGGACGCTCATCATTCTTATCAGTTCTCAGGGTCTTTCATTTAGACTTGTTTTATTTTTTTTGTTTTCCGTTCTATATTTTGTCGGTTTAATCTTTCTGAATTTCCCATCATTTTTTCTGTTCTCTTTTTTGAATTCTATCTCATCTTCAATTTGCTCTTTGTGTTTTCATCTTTCTTGGTCGATATGTATTTCTACTTCCAGTTTCCTAAGGTTGTTTTCCCTTGTTGATTTGCAAGGGAAGCAGGTTGGTTTCTTATGAGCCCGGGTATATGTTGGGACTGTTCTGGATCGTTTGAGGATGTACTAGGTTGATGGTCTATCTCCATCTCGCTTTTCTCGAGCTGTTTCAACTTTTCATTCGCTTCCTTTATGGAGGCGTCATCTATTTCTGAATCAGAGTCTGCTATTTCAGGGTTCTGTTCGTATTTAGAAGCCCATTCTGTGCTTCGTAATGGTCCGTTTCTTTGAAATGTGGATCCGTTCTTAGTAATTTTTGGAGTCAGGTGTTTTAATAAATAGCTATGATCTGTAATTTTCCCTTTCTTTCCCACTTTCATAGTTCTCAGTTTTTTGGAAAGTGTCGAGTAATCTCGAGTTTCAGAGATTTCATCATTTTCGTCTGAATTTGACCTTTCCTTCAATTTGCTGAAATGGATTTTTGAAATGTTCCTCAATTATAGCGTTTGACTGTGGGTTTGTTACAGTTGCGCTTAATTTAGGGGCAGCTGGGTGCTCCTCTTGAAAAATCTTATAAGTGGTATTGGAAGTGTGTGGAATGTCTTGATCACTATGAAACTAATTGGCGAATTCTGTTTTCTCACCGAATTCCAACACTTCTGGGTGTTTTCCAAGTGGGGTCGAAAGTGTGGCGAATTTCCTCGACCACTGGAATTACTTTTGGATTTTGCCTGTCTTCGTCCTCTGATATGTTGGAAGGCGGTTGATCATCTTTTTCTCGCATGTTCTTTTTGGCTTGTGATGAGTGGTGTTGTCTACGGACTTCCGTCTTGTGGGGAACACTCGGGGCCTAGCGCATCCTAGCCCCGTCGTTCTCTGTTTTTGGCTTGTGTGTGATTGGAAGAAAAAGTCAGGGCCTAGCGGCCTCCTAGCCCTGATATCTTCTGAAGTTGGGATGTTTGAGAGACGACCTCAGGGCCTAGCGGACTCCTAGCCCTGTCGTCCTCTGGACTTTGCTGTGTTCGCAGTTCGCTCTGTTGATAGGTGTGACAGCTGTAGCACTCCCAAGTTATTTTTGCAGGACGTTTGGGGCTCGCGGCCTCCGATCCCCTTCATCCTAGCGACGTACTCTGCATCCAGCACAGACGTGTCGATGATATTGTTATTTTGACATTTGTAGCATGGCTCGCGGTGTCAGATGGTTTTCCTCATATTCATGACAATGGTCATCTGACATGTTTGACCAGTCCTCGTTTGTCTTAACGTTATTTGTGGGAGCCCAAGAATTATTGGACTTGGTGTTGTTGTCCGATTGTTCTCCGTCCACTTCCAAAATTGTTTCACTTTGTGTGATATTTGGTGGGGGAAGGGTGGTGAAATCGTTTTCAGTGTCCACTACTGTAGAACGGGGGGTAGGGTTGGTATTGACTCACTCATTGCTGGTGGTGGGGTACCATCTGGGTCTTGGGTGCGCTGTGCTTCGATTTCTCGCTGCTTTTCGTTCGTTTCGCCTGATTTAGCTCCTCCTTTTTTTACTGATAGAGGTAGGGTTGGTAGCTCTGTTTCTTTGACTGTGCTGGGTGAAGGTAGGGTGGAATCTTCTACAAACGCCAACACTACATCAGCTATCGGGCCAGCTGGTATCAAGGCCTCTATATGAGGCTGCGCACTGATTAGTTGGCTCACTTTTACTGGTTTTTTTGCCTCTTATTTGGCTTCCTTATATATGAATTGAATGCGTTGACGTATAATGACAGGTCATAGTGTGGTTTTATGGCAAAACAATATCGAATCTACTAGTTGTTTTATCAGTATAAAATAGCAAAAAGACGTTTTATCACTATAAAACTGATCTGATTGGTTCTCTGTTTGGAATTTCGGCCATTTGATTGTCTCAAAAATAATGAGGGAAATAGCCGCTCATAATCTTTTCAGATTTTCGAAAAAGTATTTTGTGGACTGATTGAACCACGAAAGCGGAGCAAATTGCACGAGTCAAATTTCTCAGATGCAAAGTGCTTGAGGGAAAATATAAATGTATGCGATAAAATTATCATGCACGAATGATATTGAATGAGAATCTTTTTCGAAAACTCGATACAAATTCATCTCTCTCTCTCTCCAATATCATGATCGTTGCTTCCTTTTATATGCGCATTTGACCAACACGATTTCTTCGGAGGTACAACATTGTCTGGAATCAATCCATGTTGTCCTCTTTGTGGGTTTTTCTTCCTCATTAATTATGAAATGCACGACTATACGGCAGGACTCTCAATCACATGAAAATTTATCTGGTGCACGTTACTACGACAGGACATTCACTCACATGAACTCGACTCCCGGTACAAATTTCAGAACTAATTATCTATTCGAATTTCCATTAGTTATCAGATTTCATCACTTTTCTCGATTTTTAGAAAAACAATTTTCAAGGTCATGACTGCAAATCAGACAAATTTATCAAAATTACTCAATTGTATTTTATATATATATATATATATATATAGAGTGTGTCTCACTTCTCATGGAAATAGATATATAGAAATATTTCTCGATGATACTCTGCATTATCAGTGATAATTATCACTCGATATCACCTCCTACAGTTATAAACTCTGCAAAAATAGTTCTATCCATCGCCCCTGGCGCGCAGTGTATGTCAGTCAGATCAACCTCAGGAAAGATTTAGACTTATTCTCGGTATATCTAACGATCGCGGAAATTACTCCAATAATTACGGATGTTACGGGGACGTTTCCATGGGAAGTGAGACAAATTCGGATTTTCCAGAAGTGAAAATTTTTCAGCGAAAATATGGATTTTGAGTCTACCTTGCCCCCTAAATATTTTTCGCGAAAATACGGTATATCCATCGCTTCTGGCGCGCAGTGTGTGTCACTCAGGTCGACCCCATGCGCGAATTCAGACTCACCCCCAATATATCTACCGATCGTGTGAAAGTATTTTTTATTCATTACTTCCACAGTTTTGAAAAAAAATCCATTACATTCAAAAGAATGTTTTTGTTCAATAAGTGCTTTATTTTGAAAAAAAAATCACATTTTCAGTTACCACCAGTAGCGTACAAGAAGAGTATAATGGTCCCTTTTCTCGCTTATTTTTTACGCCACTGGTGAAATCAGAAAAAATATTCATTTTTCGCAATCCTCATTCAATTTTGAGTAAATAATGTATACTTGTTTGAATCCGGAAAAACCAACCGTTTTCCATAGTTTTGAAAAAATAAGGTTGAAGGTATGTTTTCCTTCCATCGTATGCTTTTCTCACAGTGACGTGCAGAAGAGTCCCATAGTTTCTTTTCCCACCTCACATCCCACGACACTGATACATTTTTAGTAAAAAGTGTATAATTCTCTCAAAAATGAATTTTGATTATAAATACATGTTTACGATTTCTTTATTGTATTGTATCATTATTTATAAAACAGATTCTGCATTGAATTCCCACCCAATTATTTCAAACAGAAATGCACTTTCGAGGTGCATTTTTTCCAACTCATTCACTATAATATTGGAATAATGTATAAATTTCTCCTATGGAAATGTGTAATGAGAACATTATGTCGAACTTATTCTCTAAGTGCTTATTGGAAAGACTCGATTGAAAAGATAAAAGCACAACACAACCATTTGATATACAGAAAAAGATTCATTATTTATTTCAATTCAAATTTGCAATGATTATGTACGGTAATCAAGTTGGCATCTGTCATTGCAGTTATATTTCATGAAAAAAATGATTTGAATCAACTTGTCATCGAAGATGGACAAATGTTTTGTTTTTTTGGACAGAATAATAAATACAGTTCCTCAGAAGAACTTGTTCCAGAATGCCAAATTTTTCCTTTAGTGAGCTTGCAGATATGCATTTTGTTTATGGTATGTGTCTTGGAAATTCAAGGGCTTCCTTGAGAAAATATCAAGAATATTATCCGCATAGGCGACAACCTAGTTAGAGGATATTCAGTTCCTTATATCGAAGGTTGAGTAGAAATGGGTTTTTCACGACCTATATGAGATCGACAGGAAGACCAAGGTCAGTCATAAATGTACGGGCAGAAGAAAGGGTTCTCGAAAATGTATATCAAGACCCCTCAATGAGCGTTCGAAGAATTGATTTGGCAGAAAATTTATCCAAATCATGTGTCCACAAGATATGTAAGGAACAGCAACTCCATCCATTTCATTTGGTCAAAGTGCAAGAACTTGGTGCTGGTGATCAGCGAAAAAAAATAATGTTCTGTAATTGTGTTATCGAGAAACATGAAAATGATTCATTAACAAAATCTTGTTCACGGTTGAAAAAACATTCACCAGGAAAGGTATTTTCAATCAGCGAAACTCACATGTATATGCAGAAGAGAATTCACATGAAACTCTAGAACACTATTTCCAATATTCATTTAAAATAAATATTTGGTGTGGAGTAGTAGCCGATAACCTATTGGAATTCTTTGAAATCGAAGGAGCACTAAATGGATAAATTCCCAAACAATAATCTTCCAGAATTCTTGAAAGATATACATCTACAAGATCGACAACAATTATGGTTTATGCATAATGGTGCACCTCCCCATTACACACTGCCAGTGAGGGAATTTCAATAACAGGTGGATTGGTCACGGTAAAGATGCATCTCTTAGTCGGCCTCCCCAAAGTCCAGACTTAAATCTACTAGATTTGTATGTTTGGGGTGAATTAAAACAGGAATTTTATTCAAGACACATACACACAATAGATGAGTTGCAGAGATAATTCAGGAAAACATGGAAAATATGCAGCTAAATGAAAATGTTCTGTACCTCTGCAAGAAAGCAGCTTTGTGAAAAAATGCATGTGAAAGTGTCATTAATTTTTTTGGTAGAATATTCAGTTGTAATTTGAATTAGTAATTAGGATTGTAAAATTCACTTCAGACGAACAATTTTTTCATTACTAGTATGTTTGTATTCATAAAAGCGTGATTCAAACAAGTATACATTATTCACCCAAAATTGAATGAAGAATGCGAAAAATTAATTTTTCGGATTCGTAAAAAATAAGGGAGAAAAGGGACCACGATACCCTTCTTGTACGCCACTGGTGGCAACTGAAAATGTGATTCTCCAATAAAGCACTTATTGAACAAAAACATTCCCCCAAATTTAATTGGAAAATTTTCAAAACTGTGGAAGTTATGAATAAAAAATACTTTTCAACACTTTTCTCTGCTACGAACGACATTTGAGAAAAATGATATAATGACCGGCCTATTTATTTTTTGAGGGGAATCTTCCGTTTTAATTTGGCATCATAGTTTCGGGAGACCCTATATATATATACATTTTTCACTATGAAATAATAAGATATTTTTTGTTCTAGTAATCGATTATGACAAAACAAGCTATAATAACGAGAATCGAACCCGAATCGCCTGAGTTGTATATAGGTGCCCTATTCACTAGACTAGTTCGCTACTACTTATTTTTCTGGGAATGCTCTTACTAAGTTATTAATTGCCTCACTTAAGACCCCTGGTTCATTCGATTGGATAAAGTGTATATTTGAATATTGAATATAAAATCACTGTAATGAAGTGAGCTCAAAATTCCATATGAATTTTCTGATTCCTTATAGGAATCGAAGGTATTCAAATATAATTTTGACAGGATCTACTGTGCATTTATCGCGAAGCTATTGCGGATTCAACGTGTAACTATGGTGCATTTATCAGTATAAAACAGCGAGTGATTTATCACTATAAAACTGATTTGATTGGTTATCTCTAAAAAATTTCAGGCGGTTTGATTGGTTAAAAAATTATGAGGGAAATAGTCAGTTGAAAATTATGTGATACGTCATTTGAGCTGTCGAGTCACCTTCAGAGCAGAGGCTCACTCAGTTGATTCTTTAGTTTTTTTAATGAACAATTGTATACTGTGATTCGGCGTTATTGGAGAAAGATCAATTGTGACATTCTACAAATCTATTTTTTACCATTTCACGTTTCTCCTTAATGGCTCATTATTTATTTATTTAAAAATAAGAAGATGCAACAAAAATTCAATGAAGTATCATCAATAATGTTTGGTTTACCTTTCTGAAAAAAATTAATATTATACCTGTTTGCGTTGGCAACTAATACAAAAAAATCTGTGAAAATCGGGGAAACACAAGCAACTTTTATTTTTCAAAAAAATCCTGCGATAAATATTAGATTGATTCTTTAGATCACTCAGCAAGTTATAAAATATAAAAATTCATAAAAATTTCCGAATCTTACGCACGGAAATAATCAGAAAACCCCATTTTTATGCCGTTGTAATATTTGTTGCATGTGAAAATAATTGAATCGACTCATTAATGCCAAATAAGTCTTATCAGATTTCATTACTTTTCTCGATATTATTAAAAAAACTAGTTTCAGTCAATGAATATATATATATATATATATATATATATACATATATATATATAAATATATATATATATATATATACAGAGTGGCCACTTTTTTAATGGGATTGTATTGGTAACTTTTAAACCATAAGAGTAAGAAGGTCGGTCAAACGAAGAAAAAGTTGCATTCATAGAAGCATTGTCGAACAGTTCAAATAAATCGAGATTATCAGGGCCGGTTATTGAGATATCATAAGAAAAGTAAATTCTGTCATTTTGATTTTTCTTTTTTCCCCACTTTATTTCGAATATTATCAAAAAATGTCAAGAGAGTTTTTTATTCGACAGTAAATTATCCTCAATTTGACATAATTAGATTTTGTATCCAACGTTTCGTACGCTCTGGGCCACCCTCAACCTCATTTTTTTCAATACGGACCTGCATATTTTATGACACTTTTCGAAATGACTTTTAACGCTGAATTCAACGTTATATCATACAACGTCATTCAAAGTTGATTTTCAGGTGATTTTGACCCTTATCCAAATTTATTTGGGTCGGATCTGTATTACATTCAGGTACCTTTAGTTTAATTAACAATATGCAATACATTTCGATTCGAAATTCCTTTTACTGCTGTTTTCCGCGTTGTA